>JAUZSX010301020.1:0-27536 GCA_034780655.1 Idiosepius hallami | reverse complement strand
AGGGTTAATCGGCCGAAATGTTGTGAATATAACAATGATAAGGATGAGGACAACAGTCCGAATAATACTTGTATAAAACTAGATTCTCTATAATTCAATAGAATTTATTTTATAGCGCTCCAGATGCTATTAAAAAAGCGTGACATGCTTAGGTTAATCTTATTAAATTTCAATTATGAAGTTCTACATGAAATATTTTTCCCATCATTTAACTGTTAAAAAGGATTTGAAGTGTTTTTCTTCTTTGAAAATCTAATATCACGAACAAAAAAGATTTATACGATCAAAAGTAACCATTACAATCCCTATAGACGTTTTGCATAACAGTAATGATCCTGCATATTTATTTTTAAAAAAGTCCATTATTTTTACATGTTGAAAATTATAATCATAAATGTTAGTCTTCCCCTGTTCTTTTTTCGTTGATTCTATTTTGATGATAATGATAGAATAGATTGTTTGTTTTGTTTAATGGCATATGAACCTTTTAGGTCATTTTAATGCCAAGAACAATTACTTTTTATTTGGTAAACATTATTTTATACATACAGTTTTTTTTAAAGTTAAATGTGGGCAAGATGTGGATTCATCCCTCTCCCAAGGGACTTAGTCGACATGTCAACGTAAACGGAACTATTTGGATTCGAACTCACTTACAACAATTCTTAAGTCCAACTGCCTATACACGTCGATTGCCCAATGAAATGGTATTGTATAAGGAATAATGAAGATTTTCTTGAAAAGGCATGTTCTGTCTTATTCATATTATATATATATATATATATATATATATATATATATAGAGAGAGAGAGAGAGAGAAAACATATACAGATATTAAAGACAAGAAACGTAGAGCAGTGGTCAAAGCTGTGACAAGCATTACGGTTTTTGGATTTACTACTGATCTTATATCTTTGGATATATTATCACTACAAGTGAATTTACTTTACCGAAGTTCAGCTTTATACTAAAGACAATGGCACAGGATCCAAGACAAATAAATATGGATAATAAATAATAGCACAAACAATAAATCTATATAAATGTAAAAGCATTCAAAATGTTCATGGTTGCCCAGATTCTCTAGAAATTTCAACCAATAAGTCATGTTTATTGTCAAAAATTTAATACCTTCAATACCTTTTTTTTATTTTGTAGGAAAATGAATTAGGAAAATCTGAATTTTTATTTATTTTTTTAAAATCAATAAGCATTTAATAAATGTCACGATTTAAATCATCATATCTAACCTAAATGAAACATAATAATAATAAAAATAATAATAATAATAAGAAGAAGAAGAAGAAGAAGACAACTTCTTTGTTAACTGTCATGACAAGTCGATATTTTTGCGTGATTTTTTTTTCGATTTTGACTCAACTAATAATACTTTTTTGAGAAAAAAATAAGTGGCTGACACCTATCTATTTTAATTAATTTACTAAACGCGGTTTTATATCTATATCTGGAAGAATATTTCATTTATGGTTTTTGTTTTTAATGTTCAAAGAACTATTGATCAGTATGAAATAAATTAACATCGTAAAACAAAGTAATTAATTTTAATAAAGAATTGATACAACATATGACTCTACATTAGAAAACAAATTACCTGGTTATAAATACTTATTACGCTTGTAAATTAAAAAAGCAGAAAATTAATTGGATGAATTAATGATTACCCAAGGTTAAATAACACGCAACCTTAATGAGGGACAAGATAAAAGAGACAGGACGTGGAAATTTAAGTAGTCTCATTGAGATAACACGGCAAAACTTTTTCTTAATAGGCGAAAAAAATCCCTAAGTGTGTTAGAGAGAATTTGGGATATACTGTGTTTAAACAGATTATATACAATCTAATATTATTTTTTCTCCAGTAATATAATTGTTAAATAACCTTACAAAACTGACATATAATATGTTTGTTTTTTGTAACTTTTTTTTCAATATTTGTTTTTTGGTTTTCTGGCGTGTCTTATCCTTTTGTCACTGTTTAATTAATCTTAGTATTCCCAAATTTCCAAGAAAGTGTGTCATCAATTCTTTAATTCGAAGCTAGCAGAATTGCACTTTAACATATCAGAAAAATTGCAGATTAATGGCAGAACGTCTCGAAAAATGATGGTCTTTAATAATTTTTATTGCTTTTGTTAATTACTTAGCTACATTTAAAATATCATTTTTGTGAGTGTTACTGAACTTCAGGGACAACCTAATATTAGTTTATTCCCATTTTTCAACGAATGATAAATCATTCTTAAAAACATGTTTAATTATTTAAAACAGTGTTTAAATCATAAAAAAAAATGTTTTTCTATAATTTCTAATGCTTAAGTTGATTGCATTAATTTATCCTTTATTTCAATAGATACATAAAACATCATTGTTCGCTATACTCCCTAAGATCAGCCATCATCCTCCGCCCGGTCAACTATTGAAATCTTGGTTGGATTGCGCCTTCTCCTTGGTTTAAGAAGTGTCTATATGGTTTGAACAGAAAAACGGATATGATAATGTTATTTGAATGCTTACATTATCGATATGCTAATCTAGACCCGGTCGATAATTTTCTAACATTTTATTGTACCGTTGTAAATAAACCAATTGGCACATGAAAGCTGCATGTAAAGATTGGGATCAAAGTTGCTGAGCGAGTGGACTAAAAGTTTATGTCTCAAAAGTTTATTAACCTTTGGATCCTGACTTATCAAAAATTACCAAATAGTCATTCAGAGAGGAACATATTAGGGTCAAAATATTGGTGTGTTTTCTTATGCCTGATGTTATTAGGTCCGATATATCGGCCTTGTAGGGTCATTAATGTCCAGGATGCTAGAGACATTTAAGGTTGCAGCCTATTTCACATTATCCCCAAAATATCAACCATCTAAACTTTCTGAATTTTCTAAGAATGAATGCCCAAATATAGATATAAATAAACCCATCCTCTTTGATAAAAACCGTAAGCAGGATGGACAGGCCACGAGATACTTCGAAAAAAGATGAGGCCAGAACAATATGTGAAAGGAAATATTGGCTAGTGAATCAGTTATAAAAGCATTGACAGAATAAACGTCAAGTTTATAAAATAGAGATGAAAAAAAAAGAATCGGTGCAATGTAAGTTGCAACCGCATTTAAAACCTCTATTTTCTGAGTTTATATTTATTTTATAACTTTTAAAATATCGAGTTATATTAAGAAATGCTGACGTTACTTCTTCAAATTTACTCTAGTCTCTAGACCACCTAAATTTACCCAAAAAAAAAATTCATGAGGGGAGCTGTGATAATATGCTTTTCTTATAGATCATTCTTGTAACGGATTTGACAATTTTGAGATTATACCATTACTATTAATTATTCATCTATTAGTAGAGCCATGTCAATATACTTTTATGAAAAATCTTTTCTTGTAATATCCTTAATAGCTACAGATGTTTCAAGCATATTTTTTTCATAAGAATTATTTTCACTGCCATAGTCATGATCTAGAATCATCAACACTATACCATTTCAAGTTTACAAATTTAACTATTTAACAAAGATATATAGTAAATACTCTGAAAGATAATAGGATAATAGGTTATCGTTATCCGTGACGAATTACACCATATTAATCTTTTATAATTAACCTGGTAATTCTATTAGTACGGCAGAGAAACACTAAAGTTTTAAATTAAGTTAAACAGTGAATGAAAAGAAGCGTATTTACACTGGAGTTAATAGCATTTAAATGAAAGAAGAAACAAATAAATAAATAATGCTAGTAATAATAATAAAATAAAACGCGTGTGTCGAAAAAGGCCTTTACAAATAAACAAAACAAACACTAGAATTAATTAAGTTAATTTCGCTTCTTCCTTTTAGAGGCAATTGCACAATTTCGTTCTGAACATTTCGGTGTGTTCAAGTGGCCAACAGCGGTAAATGCTCAACTGTAAAGCACGCTTGAGTAATTGACAATTGCTTAGAAAACTAACGTGACGCTATATTCGGTGGTTTGAATTTCTTCATGATAAAATCCAAAACACCGTTCAGGATAAAGTTTTATATTTTAAGCTTTGACTCTTTTCGTTTTTTTTTCTACTTTCTAATTCATGATATTTTTTTGTCGAAAAACTACTTGGTAATGATTAGATTCCATCTTGTAGAAACCATCAATTATTTTCGATAAGAGAAAAGTGAAATGTAAAAAAAGGGGGGGAAAAGAAGAAAAAAAGCAATAATTGGTGTGAAAGGCACAAATTTAATTTAGAAACAACTTCAAGACAACAACCCAAAAAATAAAGTTTAAAAAAATAAAAAAAAAGAACAAGAAAAGTGGAAATAATTGGTCATTCAGACCGACAGAAGTAGATGGAGGGGGGAATTGAGGAAAAAAATAAGAAAAAGAGTTTAAAAACTTAAGAGAAAGATAGAGAGAGACAGGCAGAAAGAGACTGAGAGATATAAACGATATACAGAAAGAGAGAGATTGAGAGAGGGAAGAGAGAGAGTGAAAGTTGGGAAAGAGGGCAAAACAAAACAAAAAATGGTAAGGGATATAAAAGATGGGAATATGATTGAAAGAGAAGGATAGAAAAGAAAAGGGGAAGTAATAAGAAACAGAAAAAGTTTTTAGAAATTTAGAAGGCAAAAAAAGACGAGATAAATTGAGAGAAATTTTAAAAAACCGAGAGAAAAATACTAATTAAATTCGATAAAAAAAAAAAGGTTCAAAATACAAAAGATTCAGTTGGAGAAAGATTGCAAAATGGAAAAGTTAAATTAGAAAAAAATAAATAAATAAAATATAACAGTAAGATATAAAAAGGAAAGAAAAGCAATTGAAAAAGAAAACTTATTTTAACTAGCAGCAAAAAAAAAGACGTATCACGATTTAAAAGATATACAAATATGATTAAAAGTAATTAGGTCTTTACTAGAATTCACTATTTAAGTTAAACACAATAAATTAGAAATAAAGTACGAAAATATTTGATTGTTACTGGATAATTTATGAAATTAGGAAGATCAAAAAAAAAACAAAACAATATATTTTGAAAAGTTATGGAGTTAGGCTCTTTCTCTAAGGATGAAATTCGATGACTATTCAGTGATTTGTAGCAGTAAAAGATACCAATTTAATTAATCATCTGTTATCCGACTACTGAAATATTTATATTAATTCTGAAATTAGAGGAATTAGCAACACTCATAACATTTTTTACACTGCCGTCGAATGACCAACTTGATTTATATACAAGTATTCAATCATATTTTGGTATTTCCGAGAAGTTATTACAGTCAAATAGAGGCATATAAATATGAAAGATAGTTCTATAAACTTTCCAATTGACAGCTACCGTATATAAAATATCAATAAATAAGAATAAATGCATTTTTGATTTCTGCTCGAAGTGTTGAACACAATTACTTCAAGATTATAAAGCACAGAGCAAATATTAGCAGTGAAATATTCAAATGTTAGAAAATGATAAAATGTTTTCATACTCGTCGAAAAAAATATCAAATGATTTATAATGATCTTTCGTAATATTGTTTGGACTATATATGCACTGACAAGAAGGTGGTAATATGATTTAAAGATTTGCTTTTATAACCATATCCAACCAATTCATTCATTTTCATTTTTACAACATAGGGCATAGTTGTTGATTACACTGAATAAATCTTATATTGATAGTCAAACAAATAACCGAAATCTTAAGAACAATAAATTTAAAACATATATAAATCAGTTTCTTGATTTAATGCTGTCTACAAACTACTCAGATAACCACTTTCTTTCGCATTGTACTGCAAAATGAGTAGCAACTTTCATGGTGGAGTTAGTGAATCGAGTTCAAGTCGTTCAGTCGTGTTTAAAGATCAATTATTTTCTTATCGATCAAAGATGTAGCAGAATTCGTTTTACGAATAATAACCCATAAAACATTAATTATAACTAGCAGGAACCATTATATTAGTTTATACCATACTAGCTTTTGAGAGAGGTTTTTACTCTATAAGAGACCGTGTAAAGATTTTTTTAAATATATATATATATATATTTAAACTAAGATATGAGGACAAATAATAAAGAGACGAATTGAAATAAAATTATTGAAGTTGAAATATTATTTTTCTACATAAGATCCACCTAACTCAATTCACTTATGTAAGCGGTGTTTCCATGTATAAATTTCTTCGAGACCAAATTTTGTTGCTCTATTTATACTTAGATTGAGTTTTTGTCATCTGTCTTAGAACTTTTTGATTTACCCTCGTATAAAAAATGATTTTATTTAAGAAAGAAATACAAAAGAAACACATTAATCTGGCCTAATGATGAATGTGGTTTGGTGCCCGACCAGATATATACCATAACAATCGATTAGAACATAGCAGTATCTATCTAAATGAATTAAACTATTAGTTTCAAACACATTTCCAAATTATCTTTACTTGGATAAAGATTATATGACATTCGTGATATTGAAAGTTTATGAAAGAAACAGATAAATGCGAGTACACACTTGCATTAGAATAACTCTATGACTAACTTAAATACAAATTAAGTAAGAAGCAATAAATAATTTAATTTCTCAAGTAGCTATCATATTTCATTTAACTACCAATGTTCACGTACGCTAAAGCCAATTCCATGGTAATAAATTGGAATTCAAAGAGAGACCAATTAAATAGGAAATTCATGCTTTGAAAAAGGCGATATGAATAATGATTTCAACTGAATGATTATTACAATATTTGTAGATTAATATCTTGTATACGACCGACTCAAATGTCACCCATTCTTTTAATGAGCATCATCATCTTGTTATCAATACCAAATGCAATGAGGTTTAATTAAAATCTAACCAGAATTGTCAACAAAATTAATTAAATTGGTAAATAAATACACATAGAATATTCTAAGAAAAATATTGGAGCATAGTTTTCATCTTTTTTTTCAACATCATATTCTAAGCTACAAAATTCAACCTATTGGATACAAATAAAGTTGTTTATATATATATATATATTATAAAAAAAATCTTTCAAAATAACACTTATATGAAATTACTCCAGGAATTATTCACTTTTCCATTAGACTCAGATTTAATGCTATAACGTATTACGATTGCTTTAAAATTCTTTCTATAGTTTTTTTATAATTTTTTCATGGGATATATAAACTCATACATAATTTATGGTGGAAGTTTCACGTAAAATAATGTCGTGTGGTATTGCTATCTCCATCGGCAAATGCAAATTAGAACTATGGATAAAATGAACGAATTGAAATTCATTTATCATTATCTTGGCGTGCAAAGTCTGGACGATTGCTGCTGTTTCTTCCTGCTTGTGAGAGCTCTTTCCTACAACTAGTTTGTCATTCGAATTGGTTGGCCTACGGATTGCTCTTAGAGGGGATACATATGAGCAAATTATCTTCACTTCGATAAAGATTATATGACATTTGAAAGAAGCATAGTGATATTGGAAGTTTGTGAAAGAAACAGATAAATCCGAGTACACTCTTGTATTAGAAGAATATTATTGAACATTGAGCATTTAAAGTTCTAACACGAAAACGAAGACTTATCGTGTCAAGAGTAACTAATTTATAGCGTCAACACAAGAACGTATCGATGGTTCTCTACGTGTCTACTTCAAAGGCAGAATTTAAATATTATGAACTTAAAAATATGAAATCAAACGATGAGGAATATATGGGTTCTGTTTGAATTGAAAATCAAGTAACCCATAATCATAAAAGAAAATAATATTTATTTAATGTTTCAGGTAAGTTATAAGAGTCTGAAACTAAATCATGATAGCAATTGAATGATTTAAAGATTTTACTATGAACTTAAAGGTACTAGTTGAAATAGAACAGAAGGAAGTTTATAGCATATAAGTGCTAAGCCAAGGACCGTCAAGAAATATGAGTAAATGCCCAGCATAAGGAAACTAAAGAAGAAAGAAATTACTTCCAGTAAGCAAGATATGGGGGGGTAGAAAGTAATACCGCCATACATACATAAATAAATACACTATTATGTGAGTGGGTGTGTATGAGAGAATGAAAGAGGTTGACTATACACAGACAGATAGACAGGCACACATACAAAATTATTAAGTATAACAAGCGGAATCGAACATTTATATAGCAATTTATGGTGTATTAAAGGGCTATTTCCGAGTTACGTGGAAATTCAGGTAACGTCACCAACGTAGGAACGGAACTCGTAATTAACCTGAGGGTAACCTGTAAATGCCTGTAGAAATGGCTCATTAAATGACGCAACAAAGCATCGATGATGTTTGTTGTCTCATGCTAAAAGTTATAAAAAAAATTAAAAATACAGAAAACTGCCTTCTCCACCAGAAAAATTTGAGTCAATCAAGAAAATGTATATTTACAAGTTAACCAAGACTAAGTAAAGAAAAAATAAATTGAAATTCAATTATGCATATAGACACACACACACAGACACACACACATTATATATATATATATATATATATATATACGTTAATGAATTATTCAACAGCCAAAACAGCATTAAGAACGTTGCAAACGATAAAATGGGATTTTATTCAAAAGGTTAAGTAAACTCTTACGACTGTATAATACCCAGATTTATTTATGAGTTTTTAAAATCTGAACTAAAGCAGTGCCACAGATTTCAATTTTGAACTTCTACTGGATAATACATAAATGCACCATAAAACTTATATACAGCGTTAGCGGAGGACATTTTGAGCAGTTATGGAATTAAACAGTTTTTTTTTTAGCATTCTTGAAATTTAAAAACCTAATTTTAGCCCAACCTGCATATAAATATACATTCTATAAAAAAAGGTTTGGCACACATAAAATGTCTTTGTTCTTTTTGGTGTGTCTGGTTGTTAATGGGTATGATCAAATATAATGCTTTTTACACTCTTTTTGGAAGTTCATTTAGGACAGTGGAAAGGTATTCCGATTTCGCAATTGATATTTATAATCTGAATTTGGCACTTTATTAAAATTCAGAAAGCCTTGAATCATAAAATACGAGTTCGAATCTAAGTCGTTCCATTTGCGTTTATAATACGCTTTGAAAATGTATAAATAATATTCCTTTCAGCTATAGATTAAATAGCACATCTTACGTCAATTTAGAAAAATATGTTGACCAAAAAAGCTGGTTGATTAAAATGACTGTTCCCGGCATTAAATAAACAAAAAGGTTAATATGCCGTTAAAAACAAATGAATCAATAAAAAATTACACTTACTATTTTACTACAAATCACTGCTTTTTTTCCAACTTACTCATCATTAGGAAAATAAATTGCTATAATTTATCCAAAGCATAAGCTATAATTTGCAACACTTTTACGCTTAATATTTGAAGTAATTTCTGTAATTCGCCGATAAAATATTTGATAAACGACGCCCTATAATAACCAACCGTATTATGTGCCGTAAATATAATGAACCTTACTTACAAATTCAAACAGCGTATTTTCTTATTAACCATTTAAACCCAGACTTATCCAAATTACTAAGTAGTCACTCAGAGTCATTATCTCAGAGGAATATATAAAAGCCAAAATATTGGCATATCTTCATTTGCCTTATGTTTTCAAGGCCGATAATTCGACCTCTTTGGGTCAAAAAGAATAAAATGATTCGTTTAAAGCCGATTTTTGAAATATATTTGTTATATGGTATTTTAGAGAAAAACTATCTTTTAATTTGAAAAAATGCATTTTTTGATCAGAAGACTCGGCTGCAGTTTTCAAAATACAGCTTAAGTTGAGACGGGTTAAATAGTCATTATTAAGGGGTTAATTTATTAAACAAATATAGCCTTGGTAGTTAAATATACTACACATTCATCAACGGTGACAAAATTATGAGGGTCATTTCTGTAAATAAATGAAATAAGGACTTAATTATATAAAATAAATTCATTCGTCACTAAATATGTGAAATATTGCCAATTTTTTATTTTCTAATGGTGAAATGTATAATTTATAATATTCCAACAATCCATGGATTTCATGAGAATAAATGTCCATTGACAATGG
Source organism: Idiosepius hallami (assembly GCA_034780655.1). Classification (NCBI taxonomy): domain Eukaryota; kingdom Metazoa; phylum Mollusca; class Cephalopoda; family Idiosepiidae; genus Idiosepius; species Idiosepius hallami. The sequence goes on along the minus strand of JAUZSX010301020.1, from coordinate 17,464 downwards.
TTCTGTACTCTGTGTTATTCATTGTAACTTCATTCTTTTAATTTTTCTTCTAAGAAAGGGGACATTAAACCAGACGTTTAATATTTACTCTTATTTTGGATGAGTCTTAACAATTTGATTTTTCTAGAATTCTATTCACTCCTTTCAATGCAATGGTTTTTATCTCACTTGCAGTTTGTTCACAAAGTATAGTTACTAAGTACCTGTTAAGATGTTTTCTATAAGCCCAATTCATACTATGATGATTGGTATTATTCTAACTTCTTTTACATTCCAATTAGTAGACAATTCGACAGACCTATGTAGATCTTAACTGATAATACAGACTATTACATTAAAAAAAATTTCTGGTTGGACTCACTAAAATCAGGGTAAATGTTAGAAATCTGGTCAGATGTCACATCCCCTGGAATTTTGTTCTTATTTAAGAAAGATGACTCGTTTGCTGATCCATATAACATGCAGCAACAACAATTTAAGAGTTATTATTCCTTTAATAAAACCATTATTATCCACTTGGAGGAAGAAATTAAATTCAATTTTGAATATTTAGCAAATTAAAAATATTACTTGCCCAGACAATTTGATGGCGTTAGAAAGAATAGTGCAATATTTCAATAAATCTGAATTTAAGTTATCTTAATTCTTTGAACCCAGAATTTTCCAAATTATCAAGTAATAACTCAGAGCCGTTATACTAGAGGAGCATATTAAAGTCAATAGTATATTGGTGTATCTTTTCCAGCCTTATGTTATCAAGGACAATATATCGGCCTCTATGTTTCAAAGGGTTAATATTTCATGATTACTTTTAATCTTGTTCTTTGTGCTATAAATATATATATATATATATATATGTGTGTGTGTGTTCGTGCTTGCATGTTATAATAAGTCTTTATTATAGACTGGAGAAATTAAGACATATGGTCAGTGACTAAAATGACTTTGAAGAGTCTGAGAGTACTTACTATCTCTCGGCCTTAAAACAGCACAAAGCGTGGAGGGGTGGGTTACGGTCAAATATCTGCTAACAATAGATCTGTTTACTAAATATAACAGGAATATGACCAATGTAATGTAGTCTCCGTCTTGAATGGAGCAAAACGTATTAACTTTTACGAATAAACTTGTCATTTTAACAATAAAGTAAGCTAGAGGCAACAAAGTGTGAAATGTTTGGTGTATTATTTAAAAAGATCTCAATGGTTAAAATGGATAATATCATATTCCATTAATATTAGTAGAAATTAATTATATATATATATATATATATATATTGTTCACAAATAGATCTGAAAAATAAAATATTCAAAATATATAGATTAGCATCATAGCATAAGCATAAGTAGTTTACAGTGAGTAAAGTCTGTGGTGCTTACTGGGAATAGAGAAAAAGTATTAGACTAAGATTTAAAAGACTGATATAGTGGCAACAGTCTCTTTGGATAATGGTATTTACTTTATTAAGTCTTGTGTGCTATAGATATATAATGAATAATTTATTTCATTCTGTTCGCTTTATTTACTTCATTATACGAGGATGAAATGCAGATTGAAGGTAATAAATCTTTGCTTTTGATGTTATTTGGACCAGATCCAAAGCGCAAATCGACTGAGAAGCGTAATAAAAGGAAAGATAATAATAAAATGAGAGATAATAACTCTACAATCTTAAACATAGTAAATATGATTGAATATAATTTGATGTTAAATAGTTGAATATGCAGAACCTTAGAAATGTTTTACTCTTTAAGCCACTACTTACACACACGTGCATATACGCAAACACATACACACACATACATACAGTGAGGGTGAAATTTGATTTTATATCTTTTGAACATAACGTAAATCTCCAATAAATAATTATATACATTTACTAATGATATTTGCTACTAATATTTAAATGTAAAACTAGGTTATATTTAATTTGACATTAACTTCTAAGTCCGTATAGGGTTCGATTTCCATACTTTATGTACAAGTAATTGTCACTTGTATAACTAGTTTAAATTCACTGCAAATAATAATGGAGTCCTAGTTTTTCATTGTGACAAGAGTATATATAACCGGGCGAGCAATAAATCAAGATAGGCTTGAGGCTAGTTTTACGGGCTCATTTCATTGTAATAATATATTAGACTTAGTACGTATTTAGCAAAATAGTGGGCCTGACGCTGATGCGCCTTGCGACCCCTTTACTCTAAAACTGGCAACTTGCACCCAATATGCTGGTTAAATATACAAACCAACCAACCCAATTTTTAAATTTATCATCCATAAATTCACTTCATGTTTTCCCTTTTTAGATCGTTTTTCTCTCCACATTTCCATTTTGCATTCCTTTTCAATTATATGCTTTGGTTTTTCTCAGTATATTACTTTCACATTTTTTATTCTATTATCAGGAAGGAAATTCGTTCTGCACATAAATATTTTTCTATTTTTTGCACATGACTCTACATCAATTGAAGTGATTTAGTAAGGTTTGTTTTCTTTTATTTTATGACATAATTAAATGCTCTGAATGATCTTTTTGGGTAAACGTTCTTTTGTTTACACATATTTTTTAAGTTATACAATATGCCTTCTTTAATCTATAACTGGAAGAATGTGGCGATTCATACACTTTCTATTAAGGTATCTGTCCTAATGTGAAACTTTATGGAACGATTTAGATCTGAACTCATGTCTTATGATACAGAATGCTGACTGCCTATCCACTCTCGAAAGTTGGCTTAACCTACGTAGTAATGTATATATAGGTATGTATTCATGTTTGTATATGACTGAAATCAATAAATGAATGATAATTTAAACAAGTATAAATTCAATATTAAGTTAAGATTAATATTTATCATCTGAATTAAGCACTTTATTAAAATTCAGAATGCCTAGAACCATAAAATACCACATAATAGAAAAAAGTGAAAAAAAAAACCACGAGTATATTTTTTAAAAATAGTTGGGATTTTTTTCTATATAAAAGCTAATAAATACATGATCAAGGACTTAAATTCATAAAAAAATGTGTTTTAAATCAATAAAGATGAACATCTTTATTAATAACTAGAAGTATAACCCAGCTTTCCCCGGGCACCAGTGACTTGCAACTAAGCAAGTAAAAAGGAAGCCTTGTGTTGATTTGTATTTATATATATATATATATATATATATATAGATATTTTATAATTCCAAAATTTAACCCTTGAACAGCACTTTTCTGGTCAAAACCAATTAGAACGTGTTTACTAGGTTTAAATGATACATAAATCAAATTTTAAGGCTATTGACCCAAAACTAACATAGTAGAGATCGCAAAAATCTAATCATTCAACCATGTCCCATTAGCAGCAATTTTTTTGCTTCAAACCAAATTAAAAAGCCTTTTCCGGGACTTAATGTTCTCTATATGAAATTCCAAGTAAATAGACCGGACATTGGAAGAGTAGTTTTTAGGTTACCTGTCCCACCGTACACACACACACGCGTGCATGCGCGTGATTTCACTTTTGTAGATATAAAGTTTATGCCAAAAAATTATTTTGAAAAATTAACTTAATTTTGTTTTGCTAAAAACTAGACTTTAATAACTTTGATTTGACCCCCAAAAAATCTAAAGGAAACGAAAGAGTCATATTTGGTAGTATCTTAGATTTTTAGTTTTTTTTTTTTTTACAGAATGGCATTATGAGGAGCATCACTGTGCGACAGTTAGCAGTCCGTGAAATTGAATAGTCACATATTCTTTACCTGAACGCAGACATTATATTGTATAAAAATATCGCCGTGACTGAAATGGGAGAAATCTTGTTTCATGGTTCAAACATTTATTATTTATCAAGTCAGATGCATCGAGATGATTCTAGACTAGACACATATTTTCAAGGAGAGAATGAAACGTCGACCACAATAACAGATTTCATTGGATTCTTTGAGTTTATTCCACATCATGTTTATACGAGGAATAGAGTTTTATGAAAACAGACTCAGCAGCATATTTCCCCATAGCCTTTAGATAATAGAATAATATGAAAAATACGTTTATCCCTTTGCTTCTTTACTGGAACAGTTAAGATCTGTTCAACTGACTGCACGATTGAACAAACTATGGATAGTGAACTTTAGCACACATCTCTGTAGGTACGTAGAAGTGGGTTAAAGTTTAGTATTTAACTTTTGGCACACAATATCTAGTAGTTCTTTGGACACTGAATTAGTAAAAAAAATAACTACTAGCCAACCGGGCACTTCTATTAGGGGGTCATGGGAGCCAAATATTGGCTGTGTCGTCTTTTTTCTTCGTTGCCAAAGTCGATACACCGGCCATTTAGGATCCAAAGGAATTTAACAAAGCTTGATATTATTAGAACATTTCAGCTATCAGTCGATTTATAATTAAGTGCTTAGTTCTGCCACCCAGACGTCTACTTTTGATCAAACAACCCTTGCAGAGTGATCTTCTTTTCAGATTACTTTTCTATGTTTGAGAAAGGCGCCTTTTTCACAACTTCTTTCTCGCAATTCATGCCAATTTCCACTCAAGCTTATTGAATGCAACTAAAAGCTGCTTGGTATAAAAGATATTCAAGAGAGCGTCGGGTGAAAAGAATACTCAGCTGGATATAATACAGATTCATAATCACAATGGTGATTTATCTCTAACTTCTATAATTACCAACCAAAATCCACCACATATTATTTTCATTCTTTTTCAACAATATTACAACGTACTCGATGACTTGATACAATTTTTGATAATAATTGGCGTGGCTTGTATGGCATTAGTTACAAAATCTTATCAGAATGAACCAACTTGTTTCTTTTCTCTCTTAAAATCCAATAACCCTTACCTACCATTGGACAATTCCTACTAATATTGACAGTTCTTATCTCCCGAGTAAAAGCTCTCAGCCTTAGTAGATAATCTCAAAAGCTTTCAATTATAAAAGATTTTTCTCATGTTCTTACAAAGCCGAAAGATAAGATAATCACAGGAATACCCGAGAAGTAGACTCTGTCCACGCTAGCAAGGTTTAGTTAATATATTTAGTTTTACATTTTTTTGAGATGATTATTGTTGTGGGGATCACGTAGATTGCCGGAAAAAGGTGTAAAGTAGATCGCTCAAGTTGGTGATGGCATGTCCGACTGAGAGTTTTAGAATGTCTCCCAGTAGATCTACTCCCGAAGCAGTCTGTAGAGCTGCTTATTTTAAGAGCAGGCGAGTCCACTATTAAGGTGAGACCAGGCCTCACAACAATTATAAACTTGCTTACTTGAATTATGAGATGTTAAAGCAAAACAGTGAAGTTTTTTTTTAATTTCTGCCCTTACTTAATATAAGAATAGGGTTTGGTTTTTCCAAGCCAATAGCAACAGACTATTTTTCATTATATTGATTAAAAGGATAACTGAGACGACATGAAATTAATTCCCTACGACCATATGCTTTTATTGAAAAATATTCATGTCTCTTTTGCCTTTTTACCATTTTTTAAATTCTTTACTTGTTAGTAATAGTTTCGGTACTAAAAGAAATGGTAAAATCTCAACATAGTCATGCAACAATTAAGGCTATGACAAGAATATTCTTTAATGAAAGCATAATGTTATAGCCATACTTATAATATATATATATATAGATCGGACTATTAAGGTAGTAATAAAATGAAAAAAAAAGCTTTTTTTTAATTAACAATTTTTTGGATTTTTCAAATAAAGTTTGATATTAATATTATATAAATTTGTTTATTTTGTTAGAATTTAGCTTGGAATAAAAAAACGTCTAAAACATTATATGAAAAATATCATTAATCAACATTTACATTATAGAAATTGGTTTATCTTTATAATTTTAGCAATGCCTTTTAGGACTTAAAGTATTTAAGTTAAGGAAAAAACTCCAGCTGACATATTTAAGAGTCATTTTAGAATCTATACACTATAGTACATTTACACAATGGTGGATAATCCTCGTTTATACGTTCTGTGAAAACGGGACATCCATTTACTGATCGAAGAAGAGACAGGAAGATCGTTCAAACATCATCGAAACAGGAACCATTAGTGAATTGGTTCAAAAGAGGTCGATTGATTACTCGAAACAATATCTAGAAGCTGAAGAGCGATTTGTCAAAAGACACTTTCTGTTTAGCAGCAGCAGCACAGATGGTACTTAACGGTTATTGATATGACCAGAGAAATCCGTTACATAACAAATCCTACACAGTGTTTAGAGGTGGAATAAGGGCCGCATAGACAAGGTGAACTTCGAAGACTCAGGTCATGCTATGCTGTCAAGTGAAGCCAGATTTAAATATGCTGATGTCAGTGACCAAAGATTGAATTCCTGGTGAGGTGGCACAGAGAGAATACAGGCGAGAAAATGGCATTTCGGGAAAGCAAATTCAATGATTGTCGTAAAGTTTTAACTTTGGGTATTTAACCCTTTAGAACCCATAAGCCGGGTAGAGCGGCTATGGGGACCTGGCAAAAAGACCATACAGCGCATATATCAGCACTTAGGGATCATCTAATAGAACGACGCTGGTTGGCTAATTATGCCAATTACGTATAGTCTTTTACGTTAGTTATCGCTTTTCACGGCAGGGACCAAACATTAAAGATTGTTTTTAGTATAATTTTACGAAATACATTGGCATTAAATTAAATTCTTCTATCAACACGCACACACAGTTACAATGCATGTAAAAATATTTTTATATGTCATTGAATTTATACGTACACGTATTTTATATAATTTATTTTTAATAGTTACTTAACATAATTTCATGAATGACTCACTACTGAAAAATTGATAATATACTTTTTTCACATGTCAATTCACACACATACATAAATATATATATATATATATATATATATATATATTCAGAAATACAATTTATCACATTTCTCAAGTTTTGAATATAGATTGACCTCTATATGTCCTGATAATTTAATTAACCCAAATATAAAAATCTAAACATTAATTTGCTGTTACGTTTGTTAGGTATCATAAATGATAATCGCCATCATTATCTTATAGAGTAATTATTACAGGAACAAAATTGACCCCCTACATTATTTATATATATATATATATATATATATATATATATATATATAACTGAAAAGATTAAAATCGTATTACGAATTCTGGTTGTTATAATAATGCCAACAAATCAAGAAATTAATGAACCGAAAAGTTATAACAAATAAAAATACAATAAATGAAAAAAATAATTTTATCTGTCATTTTCTATGCATGCATTTCGTTAAAAACTATCGGAATTTGTTTTTATTTTCTTATGATATTAAAAAAACATATTTTTTTACCATTCATGCCAATTTCCTAGTAATAGTATTGCGTAGCTTTTTAAAATTCTTATTCATTTTACACTTTAAGCCTTAATATTTTATTTTCTTATTTTGAAGTTAGCTTAATTAGCTGTACATGTTTTTTTATGCAAGGGAAATATTGTAATTATTTTATTATTCGTATTTTTATCTTAAAGATTCTTCCAATTAGCTTGACCTATAATAGTTTTTAATGCAGTTTTAAAGTTCATTTTAATAAACGAGCTTCATAATTTCTTTCAACGTTATATGTTAAGTTTTTATTTTAATTACTTTGGGAATACATATTAGCAAACCAGAAAGAAAACTTTTCAAAATATAGCATCACTACAACCATTCTAATTCTTCGTGAAATATATGTTTCGGTTTAAAGAAACAAATCGATATCTCAGCCATCTGAAGTCGTTAGAAACGATTACAATGTGGATCAATAAGATGTAAGTGGTTTTAAATCCTTTACTTTTGCTACCTTTAAGTCATGTAAGATAAATATCTCTTATGATTATCTTACAATTTCTTTTTATTTATATATCTATTTATTTCTTTTATATTGTAAGGTTATTTTCTCTTCCCTAATTGAGGGGAGAATTATAACAGAAGATTATTTAGTTGAAAACTTAGCAATATTTCCCAACTTATCTATGAGAGTTTTTCTATAATCGTACCATTCACCATGCTCTCAGTAACAAGACCTATATATATATATATATATATATATATATGTTTTGTTTAGGATAACAGAAAGTAAACACGGAACACAGATTAGGAGTAAGAAAGATATCTGAAAATGTTACAAGGTATAGTGTAAATAGTAAGTGAAGTTCACTATCTGGTCGAGCCCAATTTTTTTTTTAGTTGCTCATTATATCTTTGGACTTTTTGTAATAAGTGTCTCTCTTTTCATAGATCAGTTACTCTACCTGATTTTACAGGTATCATCCATCCAGGTTTTTGGAACGATTATTATCCCTACACCTAGACGGGACACACTCCACGAATTAACGAGCCTTATCTGCCTGAGAGAGTTGAAAGAGAATGTTGTTATATTGAGTTGGATTTAAACTCGTGTAATACGATTCCAGAGTCCAAAAATTCACCACTGCACCGACCTCAAAACTACCGAAAATCTATAAAGGAATTTGTTCTGAAATAGATGATATTAGAATTGATATAACAACTTTAGTTAAAATTCTTCATTTATTTTTCATTTTTATCTATTGCATACATGAGTTCGGAGTAAAAATTGAGCAAATTGTATAAAGAAAATATGCTTTATTAAAGTCTGCATAGAATTCCGAATATAATCGAATGTATAAAAATTCTCTTTTCATCTGGTTTTTAGCCAAAAGAAAAAATAAGAGAGTGCGACAAAGATCGGGAGATAGATAAACAGACATACAGACAGATGGAGAGAGAGGCCGATTGATGGATGGAAGCATAGGTAGGTAAGTATGTCGGCCAATAGATGGATATGTGCATGGTATGATAAATAGATAGATACACAAAATCTCTCTAAAAAAGGCGTTGCTATAATATCAGGCAGCCTAAAGCGTACAGTTGGAGGATAAATAGATAGATAGGCCGTTATATAGATAGGCAGATTGATAGATGCCTAGAAACATAGATAGATAAATACACAAAATCAATCTAAAAAAGGCAGCCTAAAGCGGACATTTAAACTGACAACTACTAAAAAGAACCCATGAGGAACAAAGGTCATTTAACTATGTTATGGTTGGACTTTACAAATGCCTCAGAACGATTATAGTATCGTCTCGCAAACAGCGAATTGCTTTTTCATAGATTTTCTATTTTGGTATTGACTTGGGTGAGAAATAGCTTTGGCCAGACTTTCCACCAACAACTTGCATAGCTTCTCACTAAACCAAACCAAACCCTATCGGAGACTAACGAACAGAGAAATCGACCCTCCATACAATACGATACCGATAAGCAAAATCCAAACTTATTTTCTCCAGTCTTTCCTCGTTGCCTGCGATACAGTGCCTCGTTGATCTTCGCGGCCCCTCTCAAGATTCAGAAATAAAAAGAAACAAAGAAGAAACTGGATACTGAAACAATAAGAGAAAAACGAAGATGAAGCGAAAGCTTATAGGAAAAAGAGAAATAAAAGAAACAAGAACGAGTAGGAAGAAGTGAACGAAAAAAATCACATACAAGGATAAAATTGATAAGAAGAAATAGCGATCTCATTTGATACGTCGCCTGTCAAAGCATCAGCATTATCTCATTACATGACGTTCCAAGCTGATGCCATCAGAAAGAAGACCATGGCAGTCGAGGAAAGAATGAAAATTATTTGACCATGTTGATCATTCAGAAGACATGACTGACACCAAGAAATTCTAAACGGCATCTTTAGAAAAAGCGATGCTGGAATAATAGTAATGATAATAATAATGATGAAAAAAGACTCATCATTTTATCTTCAAGAACCACCGCCAGGCGTTGGCTGAGTAAAAACTCTAATAATTGTGGGAATTTAAAATAAACACAGATGGTTCACCATAAAGTCTTTGATTTGAATGGAGCGGGACCAACTGGAGCTCATGAGGAGCCTTTTCACTCAGACTCAAGTAAAAGTTGCTAGTTGCCAGTGCACAGGCATATAGAATATATTTACTTGGTCGAACACTAACTAAAGTTAAGCACATGGTCTTTTTTTACTTAGTAAATGTGATATTTCTTGTAATAATAAATAAGAAAAAAATATAAAGATAACGCTATTTAGATAGGAAAAATATCAAACATTATTTCAGATATGTGAATTACGTGAAAAAAGACGATGATTAAAGAGTTAAGTTCGATTACTGGAAAAAATCATCAGCGAAAATGCTTTAGAAGCACGAATTTTAAAGACTAGGAAATCAGTTCGAAAAATGGTTTGATCAGAAATATTTTTTAGATCTAGAGAATGAATCCTATTTTCAGACAAAAGTCGAAACCCACTTACAAAGATGGTGCTTTTTTTCCATACGTCAATATTTTGTCCCAAAAAATTCAAATTCCAAACCAGAATCTTCTGCCCTTAAACAATTGCTGAAAAAATAATTTCCTTATTAACTGCAGTATTTGTAACTGTAATGAATTTGACCTAAAAAATAATAAAATAATCTAAAGGATATTGGTTATTAGTAATTGAAATTTTCTTAACATAATTCACATTGAAAAAAATCTGAACAATGCATAACCTTCCAGATAAAAAGGGTCAAAGGAAATAAATAGCCTTCAAAACTCATTTATTCTTTTATTTCTTTTCAATGAGTTTTCCAGAGGAAAAAAAAATACTTTTATGTTTACGGATTCAATTTCTTTTCTATTAGTGTTTAAGAAATTTAAAATAACTCGTTCCAAACAAGGAGCAAAATATATTTTAATTAGAAAATCGATGAATTATTAAAATCGATTTAGACCAAATCTCAACCGGTTTGTAAAGCCTTTTGGACATAACCTTTTCGGTGCTCAATGAGTAACCCCGATTCTCATTTAATGATTTTCATCCTTTTTTATTTTGTTGGGGACTCATGGCATATCAATCTTTTTAGGATATTTAATACCAAGAATAACCATTGTATGCAGATACAGATTTTTTTTATTAACACAATGTTCGCTATTTACCCCATAGCTGGAGAAAATGGGACTATTCTTACCTTTCCCTGGGGTATTAGTCCGATCATGAACAGAAGTGGAACATCTGGTATTTGACTCGGGTACTACGATTCCAAAGTCCGACTGCCTACCCATTAGGCCAACTGTTTTCCGTCATTACAAAATCTTCAATATTGATAGTTTTCGAAAAAAATGTTTTTTTTAATTTTTTGTATTTAAAAGGGCCTATATATCGACTCTCTTGAACTAAGTCAAAAGAAAAATTATGAATATTTCATCCTTAATATGTTCGTCTGATGGATCTGCTCTAATTGACTAGTTGTTAATTTTGTTAAGTCTGGGTACAAAAGAATAAGGAAGAGAAATATTTCTATAACATTCTTTTTTAATTTAGTGATTTACAGTATTTATTATACAAGACTCTAGAAGATCATAGGAAACACAAAACTTAAACTGGACTATATTTCTGAGATAATCTATTTTTAACACTATTTCGATGTATGAGATTATAACGTTATTATTTAGAATTTATCAAAAAAAAAAAGGAAATAAAGGGTGACCAGGGCCGATAGATTGGTCCTTTCTGGTTCAAAATATTAAATTTATCAGGGATATTTGATGTCTGAAATGAGAGTGCAATTGAAACTTGTAGAGAATGTTACAATAAAACAAGCAATTTATTCGTTTTTAAAATGAATTACAATAACAAAATCACTCGATGTGTTTATTCTAGATTTTTGTGCTTCTTTCTTCCCATGTAGATGTTATTAAAATGTCGTCTTATGATCAAATTCAATTTGACAAGCGACGAAAATATGTGATAAGGAGAGTTGTAATCTGCTTAGAAAAGCGTAATAGATGTTGTACTAAACGGATTTCATTTAAGAATGAGAAAATGAATCGAAAGAAACAAATGGAAAAATAACGGAATATAGTTAAAGTCATAGATGCATTAAAGTGAAAAACAAAGCCTGTAAAAAGATTCATAATAAGATGATTCTTGTTTCGAAATACTATTCCATATTCGAAAATGTAATTAGGTTGAGCAATTGAAAACTTTCATCTAAATTGAACTAAAAACATTTTACAGATGATATCCGTTACATTTCCTATTTTTTTTTTAGAAAAAAACCATACGCCCTTTATTTTCTTTGGGATTTGCTTCATCACAATGAAACAGTGTTCAGATATATCGTGTTAGATAAGAGAAACACATTTCATCAGAAAGCAGATTTGTAAAGATCTTTAGAAAACTCATTTGGTCTCTGAATTGGATAAAATCTAATTTATATTTAAATCTAATTCAAAATGCTAAACCTTATTTTTAATGGCATATCAACCTTTAAAGAGTATTCAAGGCAGAGAACTATAAAGTTTTATTTGTAGACATCTAGCCTTTTTAAAAACACCATATGCACTATTTAACCAATAGCTAGAAGAAATGTGCGAATTCAGACCTTTCCCAATGGTATTATTCCAAATATGAATGCAAATGGAACAACTAGGATTCGTAATGACGTGTTTACAGTACCGAAGCCACACTGCCTATCAACTAGCCTAATGGACTTTTTTTTCAATTTTAGTCTTTTTCGATTAATTATAGCATGAAATAATTACAGATTGGTATACCTAACCTGATTCAAATAATTATGTAAATATTTACATTATTATTCAGCAATTTGTTTATGATTGCACCTTTCTAGTGGAGTAGCAAGTGTTGCCGCCCGGAGCGGTTATAAGACGTGGACATCCCCTGCTGTCCGTTTGTAACCGATTAATTTTTTTTTAATTCTAAAAATGTCTTAAAAAAGATATTTTCAGGGAACTACAATTAAGGATCTAAGTTTAGACTGCTGCTATTATTCCTAAACTTTCATCTGATTACAGTATCTTATATATATATATATACCGTCGTTGTCAAAGAAAATCTAAGTTTTTCAAAATAAAAAAAACTTAAAATGTCCCACTTTCGGAGAGTATCACCTGGGACAGACCATCCTTAAAGCCCCGCTCCCTTTTTGCTGCGATAATTAATTTATCTAAGTTCACCTTTTCCCCAGTTTCTTTATTTCTGATTGTAGGACTGTAATTCATATTAAATAATAATCTTTGTATGTGTCTGAAGCTGACTAGTAACTCGAAACATCTCGTTCGTTATTTGTCAATATTATCAACACAATCTGGTTACCACTCAACAAGTTCGGAATAAATTACTTTCTCTAACAATTAGGGCAAAATACGGGCAATCGTGAAATGACACTTGTGAAAAGTGGCAAGAGTCTGTTGGTTGGCAAATAACGTTACACAAGTGACAGGGGTTGGGGGAAAAAGGTTGAAGGTTGAAAGCGACGCAAAGATTAATTCCTCTTGTGTAAAGTGTCGCTCTCAAGACACAAGGAAAGACAAATCGTTCATGTTAATAATGCGATTTGACGTCTCCAGCCTTTCGTTAGAGATATTGTCAACGTTGTCCTTGTAAATACTGTCGATTGCAGCTGAAACAGAATTCTTCAAAACAATGTGAAATTGTCTATGATTTGTTTACATTTCCAGATGACTTCCTTATAGTAATGTCTTGTCAATTTCAATTTAACATCCAAGGCTCACACTCCAGCGTAAAACGAACAACTATTCAAGTCTGTTTCGCCAATTCAAAATACAACACCAGTTGAGTATTAAAAAAATCTCATGTGCAGCAGATAAGCGGACATCTTAGAAATATATTCAATTGCTTTTTTTTGCTGTTTTTTTCCTATACAGAAAAAAAAGAACACAGATAAGCAGAAAGCAAGTATACAATCACATATCTAATGGAAATTACATACTCGTAACAAAATATTTTAAAGATAAGAGTGAGTGTATATCTATATGCGTGTACACACACACACACATTTATATGTATATATATATATATATTTATATATATTAATCTAAGTGACAAGGTTGCTTAAATTTATAGTTAGAGTGCTCAATATCAGTGACAGAGCGTGTATATTAGTTAAGTGCAGACACAGAGTCAACAGAAGTTGGCAACTGCCATTTTCTTGCCTACTTGTCCTCAGGCCGAAATGGTGATCGCGTGAACGAGAAACTGGTATTTGCCGACTCCTGTTGACTCTGTGTCTACACTTAACTAATATATATATATATAATTTCGAGGAAAGGGTTAAAGGTGACAGATTGTCATTTACAGTGGATGCTGTTTTGGGTGGTTGTGACTGTTCAACGGCCACGCACACATATATCGCTTCCACAGCAGCTCAAAGGGGATGAAACAAGCGCTGTTCATGGTGCTAGTTGCATCAGGCTGTCGGAATCTGCAGTGACCTGCCTTGCAACTTGCAGGACAGACACTCCTTTCCAGTGGTTTAATTGTGCCTCTAACCTGAGCATTTCCACGTCCAAGCGCAAGATACGGTTTCTGGTCACTCATCTACTTACTGACCAGACAAGATGTTACTTTAATACACAAACACACACACACACACACATATATATAAGCATTTTTTCGTTTCATATTCGTTGATAACAATGAAATAAGCATGCATTGAGTTATCGCATTACAAGCTTATTCAGATTTTATCACGAGTGTATTGAGTATACATTTTTGCAAATCTTCGATGATACAAACGATTATTCTTATTATTTAATCAATATTTTTCTATTTATGATTCAACATTGTTTTGTCTTCAGAATTTGGTGAAGTAAAACCCCGCCTAAAAGTCTGTTCAATGATTCAGCCAGCTGTAAATATGCATTCTCTAAATCTGTCTACACTGTTTCATCATTGTATTTTCCGATATAAAAAAAAAACGAATTCTCCAAGCCATTTATAGAAACTTAAAGTGTTTTCCAAAGCCGAAAGTTGCACGCGAATAGCAAGAATAAGAGCGCTACAACTAAATTATTTGAATTCAGAACAAAGGAACATCTTTTCCAGCCAGACAATTCCTATCATGTTTTAAATAGAATCAATCCAAAAACATAATGTGCATATACAATACTTAAACAATTTTTGAAAGATTAGTTACAAACTCTTTTTTAAAATAAATAAAACTTTCACTTCAGCATATAACACAACGAAATTATATAAAAAAATTAAATGCTTTATTATTTAATATTTTAACATATTAAAATAGTTTACATATTTAATATGAAAATTATGGCTCTCACCTTTATAATTGTTACATTCAGAACGTTTCAGTCGGTTTATCATTTTGCCTTCATCAGTCGATAAAATCTTGGACAATGCCTCGGCATAATAAATGTACTAATAATCAAGTCTCGCATCAAAGATTCGAGGAAAAATATTATATTTGTCTCCGTTATATTTTCAAGATATTTGAAGAATAGATTATATGATTCCTATATTTTATTTACAATAAATATCATATATTCGAGTTAGATAAGATATTTATATGATAAACTAAATTAAAAATAAATAAATAATATTAATAATCATTACTGATTCCAATCATTATTTAAATAATTTGTTTCAAATAGAAGATAATAAGCAATATTTTATCAATACAATGAATATAAAACTAAACAAAAAATAAACTGTATATATGAGAATATCTTCTCTTCTGCAGAATATCTTCTCTTCTTTTTGTTGGAACAATGTACAAGAATCTGATGAATTCAAAAATGAATTAAATCATTTTGACGATTGTTGAAAACGTTTTTTTAATGATAAATATTTAATTGTGTTCATCGACAAACAAAACCAACTTTATTAGGTTGACTAAGATTTGATCTTTATGATACTAATGTAAAATAAATCACACTACATTTAGATACTCTCATATTATATTTAAAATCGTTAAAAATAAGTACTGTACTACTCGACTATAAAAATATCTGAAGAATTAAGATAAAAATATCATTATATTCTTGAGCCAATCAAAATTAAAAACAATTTCAACAAAGCTCGTTACAATACATGATATTTCAGAAATCCTGGGAAATTTGGATTTCCTCCTCTCTGATGAAAAATAAACGATTGTAGGAAAAAATTGGTCACAATTATTCATTTAATAATTAAAAAACCCGAAGATTGCAAGTTTTTAGGATTTCTCATTTGTGTTTTTATATCTTTATTATTTCCCGAGATATTTAGTATCTAAATGTGGCCATCACCCCTGGAACATCCCGTATATGATTGTAGATCGTAGCTACTTCCAACACAAAAAAAGCCACCTAATTATTCATAATGAATGTTCTCAAAGCATACTTTTGCCATAAAACTGCCCATAAGCATTCCTTCAAAGGATAAATTAAAAAATAAAATAAAAAAAAATATATATATATATACTTATCTATATATATATATTAAAACAAAATCATTCAACAACCAAATCAAAAAACAAGCATCAAAAGTCCTGTATTCAAAAGCTGAATAGGGTTTCCGCTCACCCTCTCCATTCAATGAGTCGCACTTTAGAAAACATGCAGGATTGCCATAAAAGATAAAACAGATTATTATGGAAGAAAAGGACTCTATGGCTACAATTCGATTAATTGATTGATAGGTTGGCTTCATCCTGTCTTCCATTATGTATCTATGGATCTATCTATATGAGCAAAGGCTACGCAAGATTCTGATTTCTATATTCGTCTTCAAACAAAAAATCAAAATCTTAACTTATATAGAAATGGAAATTTGTCTGTGACTGAGTTCGTTTCCAAAGGAGAAATGACAGAACTGATTAACAAGAAAAATATATAACGAAAGTTGATCATTGATGCATGCGTTTCGAATATCTACACTTATATATAAATAGAAATTTGTCTGTGGGGAGAGGTTCTTTATCTCTTGACTGCGAAATGGCTTGGTCGATTATCTTAAAAATTCACACAATTATGCTTTATGTGTCTGGGAGTTATATTATATATGTGCTGTTTCTTTTTTCAGTTAAAATATAGCTGGGTCAAACGCAACCCCGAGCAAGATCGGGTAATATTGCTAGTTGATTTACGCAGAAACAGTGTTTTTAAAATCTGTCAATTTTTTATGGCTTAGTTGGCCACAGATTAGATAGAACACGAAGTCGAATAAAACATGTTTTAGGTAACGCATAAAAGATACAGAAATAAGTAAATAAAGTAATTTTCCAGTCGGGAATGAGGAGTAACCGAAGAACCAAGCCCTCACGGCTCTAAGTTCTCCTCTTCCGAAAAATAGTTTTAGTTCAGTTTTTAGAAAGCGAGGTGAGTCTATTCATTGAGGGTGGAATCCATCACAATGTTGAACAAGATTTAACCAACGTTTTGTTTATCTTCATAGTATTCAAAAATTAATCTGGCGCCACTCCACAAAAAAAAAACAACAAACAAATTAAATTTGATCAAAAATAAAGATAAAAAAATTAAACACTATAAAGAGCCTATAAATTAACTATCACAATTTCTTTTTCATGAAGGCCAAAAAGCAGAAATAGAATAAAAAAAAATTTGTTAAAAAGGGCAAAGA
>JAUZSX010301009.1:0-13094 GCA_034780655.1 Idiosepius hallami | reverse complement strand
TATATATATATATATATATATATATACTCACTTATATGTATGTGTCTGTTGTAGAAAGAAAAAGATGTGTGAAATTGAACTTAAATAATAAAAAAAGTATATAAGAAATACATAAGATTGAAAATCAAAATTTAATCCTTTCAAAATAAATTATCATGCAAGTTTTTCTCCTAACATTTCACTCTCTTGTTTACAAATATAAACTTAATTTTCTTTTCTAAAAAATATGCATAGATTCATAGTTCAATTTACATAAAAAAGATAGTTGAGAGTAAATATAAATGTAAATATTTGAACTATTTCAAATGTAATATGAAAGACAAATACAAGAGATTTTATTTCTTCTCTGGAACTTTGTTTTGCTAACTTTTTTAAAATCTTTGAAATATAAGCAAGCAACAAAATCTAAAATTAAGCAATTTTTTTGAGATAATTTCAGTTAACTTAATCTAATCAAACAATCACTGATTATTTTTTTAAATTAACACTTACAGGAATTTGTCCTTTGTCAGACTACATTTTCAGTTACGTCTTTCTTAATGTCATAGTCCATTTAACTTTAGCTTTCCTACTATTTCATAAAGATATTTTTGAAATATCTGATTAATTTTTCGTCTCTTTTTCATTTACAATTATTAATAAAGTATGGACCAGTCTTGAGATGGGTAGTTTTCTAGCTTAATTCATGTACAATGCAAAACTGTAAAAGTTATAAGATTTGGTCTAGCCAACTTTTAGGACACACACTCTGTATTTTCAGATAACAGCACACCACACAAGTTATCTGTTATAAGTACTTTATAAATGAGAGTAGTTGAAAGGTAATAATAAACAGCAAAGAAGAGGAGCTTTTCCCCAAAACTTTCAATATACACCTTTCTAGAATTACCATTAATATCACCAATAATGACTACAAGTACTACGACAGCGGTCATATGCAATCTTTTTCTTTATCGTACCAACCCGCTATAGACGCGTGCAGCCTGATAGCGGATGTCTTCATTCTTATGTTTGCTCAACAAAAATATTTTGCTCTTCAAATCTCCCATAGATTGAACTCCATAGACAGCAGTGTACATTGTTTCTGGTGAAGCTGCTTTCTCAGGATAAGGGAGGGATGATTGTGACATCTTATTTACCCGCACCGTGTGGACTATGTTAGCCAGAAGGGTTGTCCAGCGCAATACTAAAGCTTCTTCAGCATCTTGCTGTAAAAGCTGAAGCAGAGAGTGAGGAGCCTGAAATTTAAAAAAAAAAAAATGAGAAGTAAAAAAAAAAATGAATGAAAAGAAAAAAGTTTTAATTTAAATTATTGTCTTTAAATTTTGACTTCAGTTTTTTTTTAATGTTTATTTAACAGCATATCAACCATTATGGCTATTTGATGGTTATTCAAAGTGTTATAAACAGAAATACATATCTCAGATGATTTACACACAAACACATGTATCTATTAAAAATCTAAAATAATATTTCTCCCTTTCAATTAATTTGAATATTCAACGTCCAAATATATTTAAACTTTTTCAAGCTACGTTGTTTATTTTCATAAAAAACGACAACACAGCAAAGCTACTCAGTTCTAAGTTCACAATACACAGTTCAGACCATGAACAATTAGAATTCACAATGACATCATCTCCACCTCCTTTGACAGACTCATTAATATCTTGTTATATTGAGAATAAAACAAATATTTTGATTATATTTATTTCATATGTATTTTTGTCTTGAAACCATATGCTATATGCTCATTCTAAACAAAACTAATGAATTCTTTATTGAATGTAATTTCTACTCTTTCAAAAATGTAAAGAGTACCAAACCATTATTAAAGACTGTAATAGAATTCATTGAGAGTTACAGGCTATTTGGCAACAAAAAAAATGAAATAGTTTGTTTGTTTAAAGGCATATCAACCTTTTTAGGTCATTTTCAAGCCGAGAGCAATTACTTATGGTAAACATTATTCTTTATGGACACAGTTTTTTTTAATAACACAATTTGCACTATCTAATCCATAGCTGGAGGGAAGATGAGGATTCATACCTTTCCCAAGGGTATTAGTCGACATGTCAAGATAGACAGAACAACCTGGATTCGAACCCGCGTACAACAATTCTGAAGTCCAATTGCCTATCCATTGGGCCACGTCGACCATCCAAAAAACGGAATAGGCTAAAATAATGAACTTCTTAGGGAGCAAAGTAGAGTTCCCAATGAAAGATTATGAAAAAGCAACAAAAAAACTTGTCAGTGTTATAAAACAAACTAGATTCAAATGTGTATGTGAAAGGTATACCTTAGCAGCTAATAAGTGCTGCACCATATCGGCACTGCAGGACAAATTCACTAACACCTTGAGAGCCTGTAGTTTGACAGGTGTGCTACCAGCATCCATTAGAGTGTAGAGATGTTGAACCATACGTGTGTACTGACCATGATGTCGCTCAGTAGTCGACAGATTGGTCAGGGCCCTTAAGGTGGACAGCAGTGCAGATTCTTTCATTTCACCCTCCAGTATGAGGTCAACTAGCAATGGCACAGTTTCCTGTAAAAAAATAGGATATAAGTCATATTGGTAAATAATGAATGAATTAAAATAATATTTGAAATATCAAATAGACACATTGTAAAGTTAAAGAATTACTGAGTACATTATTAGAAAGAAAAATTAAATAACTGGTTGGAATTTACGATCAGTTTAGAAGCCACAGGAAAAGAATAGACTGATTAGACAATTAACTCATACAATTTAAAATATAATTTGCAACAATATTTAAATTTCACCTTTTGGTTTAATAAAATTATCCAAGTGAAATAATTACTTTTATTCTGATTATCTTTTTCTTGGAATCACTACATTTTAAATTAATCACTACAATATTTTTTCAATATTGACACAAAAACAGGTGTTTTATTTCAGCAAAATAATATAAACATGAAACTGTTTTTTCTTCAGATAAGGTGTAATAATTGAACCCTTTTGGGAACCTAACAAAAATGGCACCAAACCTAAAATGTACACTAGTGTAATAATTGTAAATACAGGGTGTCTAAAAAAAATGTACTCACAAATATAAAAAAAATATACTCACTCTTTAAATGACAAGAAACCCTTTATTCATGAACATAGTGAAATGGAATAGCTTTGAATTCGTATTTGTGAGTACATGTTTTTCAGACACCCTGTAGTGTAAGAGAACATTTCATACATATCTTAAATTACTTATTCTTTTTTAAAGTACCTGATTTTTTGTTAAATGTGTTCTTAAAGCTGTCACTGGTTGTGGTTGAAATGCAGGGACTCAGCCTAGGGGACGATAACATCTAGTCCTATAAAGATATCTATAAATTCTATTTATAAAATTCTAAATTTATATAAAATAAAATTTACTTTGATAGATAGAGTTCCACATCATACTCCAAAGAAAAATCCTCAGAAAATTAGTGATTGTAAATTATGGCACTTGAAGGTTAGAGAAAATAGCAAAGAAGTATTTTAAATATGACACAGAGAAAGAGCTGGGACTACTGATTGACATTCGGTAGATCGATACTACCAGCGGTAGATTTCCTTCCTAAAAAATATGCATAGATTCCTAGTTCAATTTACATAAAAAAGATAGTTCATCATTTGGTATTTTGAAGAAGCTACCAAATACCACTACCGATTGCATGATTGGTAGTCAATCGGTATTGGTAGATTGAAAACGCGAGCAAATACAACACCTCCCTGCCCAGTTATGCTGCCACTAAGTTTGGTCAGCACCACCACCAACATCCTCCGCACCAAGAGGTCCTCCCTGACTGCCAACAACTTTCAGCAGTTGCTGATATTAAGGGCAACAGCAAAAAGTTCAAGACCTTCCACAAGAAGGACCTCAAGGAGGGCGCTGAAACCGACTTGGATTAAGACTCTCAAGACTGCTTAAAAAAAAAAAGAAAATGAATTCCTGTGAAAGTTGCAACTATACCTACTATAGCAAAATTATTGAGTTTAGGGAAAATTTTTTACACAAGCTGGAATGTTATACAAGCATCAATCTGAGAAATGAGATCAACATTCAATAACCACAGTAAAAAGTATTCCTATCCACAGTATTGTTTTTTGTTTTAAAATTTCAAATTCTAACAATAGTTTGTTTTTCAATTTAATTTCTGTACATTGGTTTCAATTTAAATTATTTCATTTTGTTTTTAGATTCGTTCTTTTCTCTAATGTCAATAAAAGGTTATTTCATTACATTGGTTTTGTTAAATTTGTTTTATCATTTTTCGACCTGTTGCTATTTTTCCATTTGACATTATCACAAGCTAATCAGCTAAAATGGGCCCAAAACTAAACAAATACCGGGAGAAATTCATTTATTAAATAAGTTACGTAATTTTGAACTTAAAAAAGGGATTAAAAGACACTAATCTACTTCTATTCTTAAGATAACCTAAAAAACAGATAAAAAGCTTTAAAAGTTTGTTATTGGCCTTTAAAAGCATTTTTATTACATATAGAGCTTTTTAATCTACTTATACTGATCTACCGAATACAGCCTTCAATCGGTAGATTTCTGAAAATCTACCAATCCACCGATACCGATTGGACACGGCTTGTACCGACTACCGATATTGGTGGTAGATTTTTTCTACTGAATCCCAGCTCTGCACACAGAGGATACCTAAGGACACAGTAAATAAAAATTTGCAATGACATCAGTAGTTAAATTTTAATATTATACTTTGAAAATTACTAACAGTAATCAAAGGCACTTGAAAAAGGGTTTAGAATACAGCAGCCCAAAGATTTTAAACTAAGATACCAACAACACTAAGTAAACTAAATGTTATATCGTATTTTTGAAATGTCCTGATGAGAAAATTTATATTATAATTGGATGCCCTAAAACAACGACATTGACCTGAATATTTTTTTAACAATGTGAACAAGTACAAAGGAATATAAAAATTCACATCCAGTTTAACTAGTTCTCTAGTGACATTTCTTTGATAAATTGTTACATTTTCAGATAATTTTTTTTTAACAACAGTATTATTTGATTTAAATATATATATTTTTTGACATACCTAAAAATTTATAAGTTACGCAGGCAATGATGGGCTATGCTGCTAGTATCCAATATATTTTATTCAAGGTCTAAAGTTCCAGTTTCAGTGCATGAATGTGAAAATACCTCTGATTTAGCTGTTCAATTCTCTGGTTTAATATAATGATAAATTTAGATCTTATAATTATCATCAATGTTTTTAAAATATTTGTTTAGTAATATTATTTAATCTTTTCACACTAAAGTTAGTTTAGGTAATTTTTTTTATTAATGGCTAATCAACCTTTACACTCATTAAGTCAACTGGATAAATTTTGTATACAAAATCTTTTCTTTTTATTGATGGTTCTATTTAGAAAAACAGTAGTTGTGTAACTTCAACCAATAGAGAATTCATAGCTTTCCTGAAAGGATTATTCAGAAAGTTATCACAATCATCTGACTTGAATTTGAATGAATTACCATTTAACATTTTGCCCACTATTAAAACTAAGAGCATCATTAAGAATTCTATTAGAAACAACCAAATGAAAATAGCATTAAGTGATGAAATCCAATATACAAAATCAGTCATAGTCTTGACAATTATGGATTAAAGATAAATCAGAATTGACATAATTCTAGATTAGAAAAAATAGAAATAAAAATTGGAGAGAAATACCAAAAATAAGAAATTTCACATTTCAAGGCAATTGCAATTAGTTCTGTAGACTAGAAATGAACATGGTAATAAAAAATATCATTAGATATACTTTATGATAAAATTCTTAGAAATTTCAAAATTAAACTGTGAATAGAACATTCCATCACAGAAAATATAATTCTTAGTAAAAAGAAAATGTAAATGTGCCATTGCCATAGTTTTTAATATTCTGTTTAGAATACTTTGTAAGTAGACAATAATCCTACATCAGTAAAGATACCAAGTAATGGCCAGAAAAATTACTTTTAACTAGAATCACCTTAAAATTTGTGTAAAAAAAATCAAATAAAAGTTTGTTGTACTTTGCAAAAACATACAACTTGTGGCAAAATTTAGGAAAAAAGTAATGGACGGCTCTCCGACAATCGTTCAGACGCACGCACACCACTGAAAACAATAGTCTCTCTCCAATAAATCGGAGGACCAATTAGATTAAAACAATGGATTCATAATAATTTTATCTTTTTCAAAAATTAATCCTTATAAATTTAGGCAAAGATAAAGTTTAAGAAAAACCTTGCAAGATAGAAGATGAAGAGAAAATAGCAATAAAGTCAGTAGACCATTATTTATTGAAAACAGCAAAGAAGAATCAGTTCAAACTGTATTGGTAATCAATTTACTCGTGCATATCATAACATTTTATTGATAATAGCCAGAAATAACCCAAACTATTTTGATAATAAACCCTCTGAACTGTTCATTAATTATTTTCTTTCAATAGGTATGGTAAATAACTATATAGTAACTTTATATGAAATGTCATAGTCGGATAGTTTCAGACATAAATATGAATGGAAATAGCTGATAATTGGAGATGGAACATTTTTAGGTACAAAATTATTTAATGTGAAAACCAGACCATTAAAGACCATCCAAAGGAAGAAACTCAGTCTCAATTGCTTTGAACCCAATGTTCACATTAATCAAAGATGCTTTTTTTTTGTATATGTGTTTTAATGAATGTAAAACAAAATAAATTTTTATTTTAGATGAAAAAAAAAAAAAACTAGGGAAGAAATTAATTAGTAGATATGTCAGTTTGTTCCCAAACATATCCTTCTTTGTGGATCATTTAAAATTCTGTTTTGTAAAAAAAAAAAAGATTTACTCAGTAGAGAAATATATTGGAATAAATAATATTAACATGCAGGACAGGTACAAGTTATATCATTCATTCAGACTTTAATAGATGCTTCCATTCTGGGTTGAAAATGGTTATAAGAGTAATTCAACATTCCCTAAGATATCCATAGAAAAAGTAAATTCTCAAAAGCAATAGCAGTTCAATTTCATGTCTCCAAAGACACAAAGAAAGAAAGAATCAACATTTGTTTAAATGGCCAAAAATAAAATAGATTTTGAGAATAAAAAAGGCAAAAAATTTTTTATCAAAATAAGTAGTTATCTTTTGCTAAAACACTATGACAAAAAAACAAACATTCTATTAAAATTATAACAATAAGTTATGATAGTTATAACCGAAACAAATATGGTAATGATAAAAATAGTAAAGAAAACCAAACCGCAGGTTAATATTTCCAGAAAAAAGTAAGAACATGAGCATGCAAAATATTTTCTTTTCTATCTTACTACTGGTAATCATGCTATTGAAACTGTAAACCAAAACAAAAGATTTACTGCACTTATTGCTAATAACTTATTTTTTGTGTATAACAGAAAGTAATTAAAAGAATATATCAAAAGAACTTACTTATACAATAAAACAAGTAATCTTGGGTTTCTTTTCCAAATAACTCCAAGTGTATGAATGAAGTGCAAGTGAGGACAAAACAAAAATATATTCTACTTATAACAAGATATTTTTTTTAAATATTTATAATGATCAACTTCCTTTTATAAATAAAAGGAAACATACTCTTATAGCAACAAAATTCATCACTAAAATAAGAACAATACAATTGTATTTTTGAATGGTGTTTTTAACATATTAGCAATTACATGTTCTATAATACTGAGTGCTGCTTCCTTTTTTTTCAATTGGAAATAATTCTTTTCATGAGATTCAAAACAAAAAGTTTAGTTTGGTTTTGATACTATGTTCAATAACCTATCAACCTTTTCTGATTATTTGGAGCTGAACCTTGTTTTCTACATTTATGGTTTATTAACAAATAGTCCTATTGTTGGGCACTGAGGATTGCAGCATTGGTAAAAGCTTGGATTCTGGAATCATATTTAAATCTCAGTAAAAACCATTACATTTACTTATAGCTGCCTCAGGCAGATGGGGCTCATTAACTTGGGAGAGTAAATCCTTTAGGTAAAGGGCAACATTGAATACAAAAGCCCAGAAATATAATGAGCATATAACAATGGCCTTGTGCCTAACATGGACAGGTTCTCAACCATGTAAATATATCCTATTGTAACTATAAACAAATATATTTTTAAATGTAAATGGTATTTCTTTACTACCAATTAAAATGGCAGTAATCTTTGATAATAAAGATGTTCCAATTATAAGTCCATATTTCTCTAGAGTCTAAAGAAAAACTATGAATCACTTTGCTGGTTGAAGTTTACTATTATATCCAGGATAGCAAAATAAACCGACGAAAAATAAGGTATATATTTGTCATAAGGACAAATGAAAAGCAAGAAGAAAGATTCAGAATTTATCTAAAACGGTATCACGATGCTAAAATAAATTGACAATTATGGTAAAAGATGATTATGAACAGAACTATGTAAGATATAGTGTGTGTGTGTATCAGCATACTAACCCATGTAGGTTTAGCCATCTCAACCACTGAACACACATGATTCAGTGTTGAGTCTCATGGGAATTTAAACGTAACAAGCGATCCCCAGTCGCATGTATAGATGCCTGTCTAACCAAAGACTAAGGGTACATCAACCCAGTGGTTTAACTGCACCCCAGACACTAACCTGGGTATTTCCCACCCCAGCGCAAGATACAGTGCCAGGTATTCTTAAATGGTCACCCATCTAACTACTGACAAGCCTTGACATTGCTTAACTTCGGTGATCTGACGGGAACCAGTGTTTCCAATGCCACTTGTTATTTTACTTAAATTGTGTATTTGCCTCCATTGATTGAATAAAGGATTAAGCTTAAAGTCCTGTGAAAGTCATTACAGTGTCAATAAAACTATAGTTTACTCAAATAATTTTCAGCTTTCATGGCAGTTTGTCTAATAGACTAGTCAGTCCTGAGGAAATCTAACGAAAGTTACAACTTTATAGATCATTATGGTCTTCTGTAGTTAATTTTACAAAATAAATACTAGTAAATCCAATACAATAAGTTATATCTAACCTTAGTTACAGTGACCTTTTTTTTATCAACTATTGATTCAAATAGTGTTATAGTTTAGTAGAAGTATTGTCTTCCTTTGTCCAGATGCCAGGGACTTGCCATTAGGTAATTAAGGAAGCCTATTATTGAGGAAAGCAGATAATCCTTTTTTCTACTAAATTAATTTCTAATACCTTTTTTCCAATGAATTAGATTTTAATGCCTTTTTCTACTAAATTAATTTCTAATACTTTTTTTCTAATAAATTAATTTCTAATACCTTTTTTTCTAATAAATTAATTTCTAATACCTTTTTTCTTATAAATTAGATTTTAATGCCTTTTTCTACTAAATTAATTTCTAATGCTTTTTCAATGCTAAATTTATTTCTAAAGCTTTTCTCTAAGGTAGTTACGAAAGTCTATTATATAAAAAGGCAGTACCGTACATATGCAATTTTAGTGGTATTAAATTATTATTTTTTTTTTTTTGAAAATAACTATTGTTGTTTTATTTTTTGAAAAGCTCCATGTATAAACTAGATGCTTTTTTAAATTAAACTATTGTGGTTTCTTTTTCTGAAGAGTTACAGGATGTGTGGGGTTACATACAAACTTACTTTTATATTATAATAGATTAATAACTTTATACAAATTAATATTCTTGTTTCTTTCTTTGACATAGAATAACCTTATTTTCTTTACCGGTGTTCTTCTGAAATGAATAGATATGCCATTAAATAAACAGAAAGGGGTTGATATGCCCTAAGATAGAAGAACCAAGGCAACCAAAGAGTCTGCTTGAATTCCATTAATTCATATTAACATTTTTTTTTCATATTGACTATGAAAATCAATGTAAAAATATATTTTTGTTCTTTTTTTTTTCTAAATAATTTTTTTTTCTTATTAAGCTTCTTTCTTCAATTCAAAATCTCTTGATTATTTTTTTTTTTCATCTTTTTTTTTGTGGTTTTGGTTTTTGGGTTTTGTTTTTTTTTGTTTTGGTTTGGTTTTGGTTTTTGGCTTTGGATTTAATTTTAGGTTTTGGGTTTTGAATTTTGGGTTTGGGTTTAATTTTAGGTTTTGGGTTTGGGCTTTGAATTTTGGGTTTTGGGTTTAATTTTAGGTTTTAGGTTTTGGGTTTGGGCTTTGAATTTTGGGTTTAATTTTAGGTTTTGGTATTTGTTTTTTAGATTTGGTTTTGGTTTAGGTTTATAGATACACTTTTTAGCTTTTGTTGTATGTTTTCTATTATTTGTTTGATTTTCTCTTTTAATTTCTAGATTTCAACTAAAAGTTTTATCTTTTGAAATGATTGTTTTTCTAATAGTCTTTCAAAGTCTTTGAGATAAGGCTTCATAGTTTGTACACCTATTTTTGGGACTGTTGTCATCATCCTTATCATTGTTACCTTCATAATCCTTTAGATGAGGCTTGATAATTTGTACATCCAGTTTTTGGACTGTTGTCCTCATCCTCATCTTTGTTACCTTCATAATCCTTGCTATGAGGTTGGTAATATGTTCATCTGTTTTTGGGACTGTTGTACTTAACTTTATCATTGATACCTTCACAGTCCTTGAAAGGAGGCTTGCTAGTTTGTATATCAATTTTTTAGGCTGTTGTCCTCATTGTCATCATTGTTACCTTCATCATTTTGAGATCCTGTTATTTGTACAGTGGTCCTCATCTTTATCATTGATACCTTTACAATCCTTAAAAAGAGGGTTGGTAATTTGTATATTTATTTTTTGGAGTGTGGTTCTTATTCTTTACTTTTATAATCCTTGACATGAAGCTTAATAATATGTAGATCAATTTTTCAGACTAGTGCCCAAGTTCCCAACCAGGGGTGCTCGCACCCCCAGGGGGTGTGAGACATCATTCCAGAGGGTGCGAGAAGCAGGGGTGAAACTTCTAAGAAATTTCCTTAGTTTAATGAATTGTTTTGCATTTTAAAGAATAAGATATCTTTTGAGGAAATTCTAAGAATTTTTAAATGTAGGGGGTTTGAGGTTAGAGCCAAATTTTTTCAGGGGTGCAGGAGCAAAAAAAGGTTGGGAACCACTGGACTAGTGAATGGAAGTAGATTATTGTGATGATTTTTATTTTTATTTTATTCTATTTTATTGTATCTTATTTTGCTATTTATCTTTCCAGTGTTGTGTCCATTTTACTGAATATTATATGTTTATTTTTATTGTTTTTTCTTTCATTTTTCTTTTTTTTTTTTTTTCGCTGCCCTCCTGTTGTTGCTCCTCCCGCCCCTGCAGAACACTGGGACAGTCTGTCTTCGAATGGAGAACGGCCTCGGCTTATGCATTCTACCTCTGTTGAGCTGATCTCTTCTGCTGACGAATTTAAAGAAGATTATCGAGACAAAGGTGGGTCGGACTCCAATTTTTTTCAGCAGAAACTTACAGAACATCCGTCGATGATGGATTGTGTAAAAGTTCACTTTCAATATTTGACAAAAAATGAGGGATGGAACTTGCATATACTCGCTTAATTTAATATATATATATATATATATATTACTACAAGTGATAAGATTGCTTAAAATTATAGTTAGTGTGCTCAATATCAGTGATAGAGCGTGTGTATTAGTTAAGTGTAGACACGGAGTCAGCAGCCTTCAGCGACTGTCAGTTTCTTGCGTGCCCGGTCATCAGATCGAAAAGCTTTTCGGTCTGATGAACGTGCAGGCAAGAAACTGACAGTCACTGAAGGCTGTTGACTATGTGATTACACTTAACGATACACATTATGGTCAAGAAATAATGATCCACCTTTTTTTTTCTCAGTGACTAAAAGGCCACTACGATTAACCACTTGCTTTAACCAGGAATTATCAGCAATTTCATTGGAACAAACAAGACATTCTTTTGGTCCCAATTGGACAATCAAGGCCTGAAAGAAAAAGAGAAAAAAATATGATTAAATAAATGGAAGTATGATATTTGATATTTACTTGGTGAGCAACCTCAAGTTTGGCACAAGGCCATTTTTACGTGCTCTTACCCGGGCTTTATATATTCGGTGTTAATGCTTTTTGTTCTAATGACCATGCAGGTGAGAAACTGACAGTCGCCAAAGGCTGTTGACTCCATTGACTAATATTTTGATATATATATTTACTTGGTGAGCACCAACCAAAGTTTGGCCCAAGGCCATTTTTACGTGCTCTTTTATATTCGGTGTTACCCTTTTATATTCGGTGTTACCCTTCACCTAGATGAGCTGCTCTCCTGAGCTAACGAGCCCCATCTGCCCGAGGCTGCTAAATTGAAACTAATGGTTTCGACTGGGATTTGAACTCGGGTAATACGATTCCAAAGCCCGAGCTTTTACCAATGCTCCACCGTCGCTGGGTTGAAATGTCGGTATGTCTAATTTGGCCTAAAGTAAATAAGGCCGATATATTGGTCCTTTAAGGTCAAAAGTTGTTTTACTGTGTTTCTGTTTTAACCCCTCAAGCCCTAAAGAACCGATATCACAGCTCTGGCAACCTAAGGCAAAAAAAAAGACACACACACGCGCCGATATTTCGGCCTTATTCTTTCAGCACTGACCAGTCGATGATGATGATTTCAACATATAAGTTTAATAATGATTTTTAAGTTAATCCTAATAATTTTGGTAATTTTTTTGCATTTCAAAAGATCTGGAAAGCCAAGGAGCCTTGTGGCCCCTAAGAGGCTTGTGTACCCCCTCCCCTTGAAATTTATGGGTCTGCAGGGGCCCTGAGCACTGCACTGGATTTGACCGTATATTAATCATAGTTTTTATTTTTAAATACCTGAAGAAGGCCTGAGGGAGACTAGGCCGAAACGTAGTGTAATAACATCAAAAAAATGATGAGGACAAAAGTCCGAATAATAAAGTTAATACGTATATTAATGTTGCTAAGTCTTCGGTTTTTCTGTAACTTTGCAACCAGCTTAAGTTTATTGAGCCTAAGCGACCATCTGTAATATTTGTGGTTTGGTGGTTATAAATTGATGATGTGGACACAAATATTAGCTTTAAAAATGATTATTTAT
>JAUZSX010300998.1:0-13097 GCA_034780655.1 Idiosepius hallami | reverse complement strand
AATTTAACCAAATAACCTATTCAGCATTAAATGACCCATGAGGGTTGATATGCTGGTTAAATAAGCCATCCAATCCAATCAAATCCAATCGAAGGCTCCAGTATGTGGAAGGGGGCAACTTGCCTTTTTTAGGGTAAAGCGGCCGCAAGGCACATTCTGCGACGGGGACGGTAAGTGGCTAAGCATGGCACTGTCATTTACAATAACTGAAGGATATAATAATAATCAAAGTTATTTTCAGTTATTTGCCTTTAAAATTTTTTTCATTCAATTTCCAGATATGCCCTATGACAAACAAGTTGAACTTTATGATTGTATCAGTATGTGTAATGTGTTTATCAGTTTTTAGAAAAACATGGTTTTAATAAAATAAACTTTCACTGTTTTCACAATTGTTTTGGTGTGCAACTTATGGCCCACACACGTTGTAGTTTAAAAAGCAGATTTACTGCATATATTTTCCAACAAAGTGTTGGTTTTGGTAGATACAGGTTACTTTTTATTCCAAAATGACAATATGATTATAAAATAATTAAATTGGTCTGATATCTTTCTGTCTTACTGTGACACAAACACAGTGTTTTGCTTTCCCTGAACATTTGGGACTTGTAGGACTAGTAATCGAATTCAGGTAAAAAACACGCCGAGACGTTTATTGATTCTTACGGCTAGATTAACATGTAGTGGATAATTAGTACTGTTGCCATAACAACAGGTTTACATATTTTATACACATTGCTTTATTTCTGTATAATAGGTTTTGATTTGAATTCACGGAACACTACTATCAACCTGTCAATTTGTTCAACTAGGAAAGTGGTTTATTATTTATTATATTTACAAGTGTATTGTCTTTGTCTAGTCTGCTATGTTTTTAGATTTCCGAATTAAAGATTTCTTATTATTTACACTATTTACTGTAATAAGAATGTTATTTTCATCTTGTCTGTTTTTTTTAAAGATTTCTGATTTAATACATTCTTATAATTTACACTATTGTAAGACTATGAGTATTGTAATTGTCTTGCGTTTTTAAGATTTCTGAATTGAGGTATTCTTATTATCTACACTATTTACATGAGCATGGATGTTGTCCTTATCTTATGTTCATCATTTCTGAATCAAGGCATTCTTAATATTTACACTATTTACATGAGCATAAATATTGTCATCTGATCTTTTATGTTCATAATTTATGAATTAAGGCATTTTCAGTATTTACACTATTTACAAGTGAATGTTGTTTTTATCTTCAGTGTTATGTTTCCCACATTCCTGAATTAAAATGTTATTTACCTTATTTATCTGTGTATGTTAATTGTCCTCGTTTCGGAGTTAATACTTTCTTAGCATTTACACTATTTACATAATTATACGACTTGCCTTCATTTTTACTATTTATGTTCAGTAAAAGTGTTAATTCATATTAATTTTTGTTATTATCGCCTATTGTAAAGATTGAACTGTCAACCTTCTTTATCATTTAAAAGTGGTTTTAAATCAATGCCTATAACCACTACTTTCTGTGTTTTTGTTAAAAGCTTCATAAGTTTGACAAGGACTGCTTGAAGAATCCTGCAGATAACTTCAGTTGAATTATCATTTAATCAAAATGTCACAAATAGTCAATACTTATTTAAAAAATTCCAAAACCATTTTGGTATATATATATATATAATTCTTTTTTTTTTTTTCCAGAGATGAGGTTTCATAATTTGAGTGCTAATTTTATTACAGACTTTGGTAAAATTAACACTACATTTTGGTATGTTTAAATTTTTTTTCACACCAATAGCACCAGGCTTTTCTTGCGCACTTTAGCAACCAGTTGTTTTTACTGGAGTCAGAGTGACAACAAGTCTCCTCTGATTTCCAGCAGGATCCAAACCATTACAGTCAAACATCTTGGGTTTTATCCGTACAAAGCACACCATCAGCCATTACCAGAGTCTTTCAACTCTGCTAACGCCTGGTAGTGATTCCTGGAGGCAGGGTGTCAGTGACTACGAGTCTCCTATGATGCTCCAGTATATCTGGTTATCTTCTTTTAGGTTTATTTGACTTTTTAATAAAGAATTTTTTGTTAACACATGGTTTTTAAATAATTCCAGATGCATTGTTTAATTTGAGGAAATGTGGGGATTCATACCTTTTCTAAGAGTATTGCTCTGAATATGAACGTAGACAGATCAACACGGATTTGAACTCATGTATTATATTCCAAAGTCCTGAGTGCCTACATCAATTGTTTCAAGTACACTCTGCTTTCTTCTAGTAAAATATCAGAGAAAGATAGGAAGAATGAGAGAGAGAGAGAGAGAGAGAGATAAAAATTTAACTTCACTATTTCACCCCCTTACTCCTTGTTTGGCTACCACAAAAGAAAATTGAAAAATAGATACAAACAACAAATAAAGAATAACTATGAAAATTCTATTATTATTATTTTTTGTTTTATATTTATTTTTATTTTTTTCCCTGCAATTGAAATAACCTTGAAAGCCCCCCCCCCATGCATTGTCAATCAATTCATTAATCTTTTTGGGAGAGTGCCTATGTACCCCCCCCTTGGGCTTTGTTGGGGGTCGGGCTGGGAGAAGGGTCAATAGGAACATGACCCTTTCCAATTTTTGTTCTTGGGTTGAGTAGGGAATGGATCAGGAGGGAGGCAAGGTAGAGGATAAAAAACAATCTGACCTATAACTTTGGGTCCTTAATAATTAAAATTGCCTGCTGTCTTCTGGGGTCAGCTTCCAACTTGTAATAACATTATTAAGTGGACATATTCAGTATTTGTTAAATCTTAATTCAAAATCTGGCAAGAACTTCAACTTTCTTTTTTATTTCTTTTTTCTTTTTATTTTTTTGTCTTTCCTCTTTCCATTTATAACTTTTTTTAAAAAAATGGGTTGTCCAGCTACCACTTATACAGGATGTGCAAAAAGTCGCTGAAGAATTGATGCATTTTCTTTGGATTTTCAGAGCCCCCAAAATCTGTAATTTTGTTTGTTAAAATTCATTCAAATAAAAATGGGCTTCATCTGATATAATTAACTTTTGTAGAAAATCAAGTTCATTTCAGAGAAGTTCTTGCATTTGGACTGCAAACTTAACTCTTGTTTAAAAATCTTCAGGCTTCAAGTGAATTTTAAACACTCTGTATTAACCAACTACAAGGGTGGTTCCAAAAATAATACCATCTATTTTTTAAAAGGTTAAAGAGTTACAAATATGAGATTGGTAGCATTGAAATTAGTAACCTTTTGTGCTACAGAATTTTTTATGTACATAATGATCATCATTTTCTATTCATTTTTGTCACCAATGAACAAGTCAGTCAATTTTCGCATTTCTTAGAAATTTGTTTATGCATCTCCTACATTTACTGAATTGGCTTTGTGAATGTTGATTGATTTTTTTTCTGCATAGAGAAATTCAAAGATGCATCTCTGCTTCTGATGCACATCCATGACAGTAGTTGTTTTCTTAATCTCACACCCTCAATATGTGTAAAAGAGATGATACTTTTAGGTGGTGAATGCATAAGTTAAGTCATTATAACAATGCAGTTTGCAATGTTCTTTGATCAAAAAAAAAAAAAAATAAATAAATAAAAATTTTAAAAAAAAGCAGGAAGCAGAGATGTGACCTTGAAAAATTGCCAAAAAGTTGAACTGATTGACTTCCAAGATTATTTGTACTTCATTCTCTTGGACTGTTGTCCTCATTTTTATCATTATCTTCACAATCCTAGAGATGAAGTTTTATAATTTGTACATTTATTTTTCAGACTGTTGTCCTCATTCTTATGATTGTTATTTTCACAATCCTTGTGATGAAACTTGAGAATTTGTACATCTATTTTTCAGACTTGTCATTCTTATCATTGTTACCTTCATGTCCTTCTGCATTGGGAGTGTTAAGAAATATTCTTAGTTTAATAATAATGTTTTTTTCTTTGCAGGACCTTCATGCACTTCAAAAATTGAGAAGGCATTGAACCATAATCTAAAAAATCTGAAACAATAAAAAAGAATTTTAAGAAAAACAAAAATTAAAACCACGTACATAATTAAAAAGTAAAAAGAACCCTAAAAAAACAAAACAAACACAAACCCTAAATGTGGGAGAAACCCTAAACTGGGTACAAGAAGATGTTGCCCCTGCGAGACAAGGATCCGACTTAAATTCGTTTACTGCTAACAAAAGCCAAAAATTGTATTCAAGTGTTGCAAGACTACAAACAACTCAACACTTGTTGCCTTTCTTTAAAAAAAGTGTTTTTGGGGGGGTGCTTGCATATTAAAGATTTTTATTTCAAAACAAACAAATCAAAAGAGAAATTACAATTTAAAGAAAGAAAAAATTTTCCATACTCCAATGAAAATTTTAACAAACAACCACTCCTTACCTTAGAAATTTTTCTAAACTGGTAGATAGTCTAGTTCTTGATACGTGTCCATGAACTTGATTGAAATATCAACCTGCTTTCACCCCACACAACAACAAACAAAAGGAAAATAAAAAAAAGTCTCATTTTAAATTCTTTTCTTCTTGCTTATTTTCTAGAATAAAAAATATTTTAATTAAATCACTAATTTTTTTAAACTCCATAATTATATTAAAAAAAATTAGTTTTTGAATTTACAACATTAATTGTCGGAATAATAACAAAGGATACATATATTTTTTTCATCATTATTTTAGTTTACACAGAAAAAAATCTTTAGAAATCTTTAAAATATTTCAGTTTATCTTTAAAAAAATATTTAAACCATCCCAGTTACTTAAAAACAATTTGCATTGATTTTCAAAAAGAAAAAAGATCAAAGTCAACAATAAAGGAAATTACACATATATAAGAAATCTCATCTTTTTTTTGAATTACTTATTTTGTTCTTCATTACTACTGCTATAATACCGATCATCTTTGTGACCAAAGTTTGTGTTGTTTCGACATAGTCCTTACCCTTGTAGTTTTCTAACTGTTATTCATATGAAACGCAAGGACGAACGCAGGCCCCTTCTGTTGACCTTTTCGGATAACCACCGGAAGATGCTACAGGAAATTCGTGATAATCTTAGCCATCTCCAATGCAACCAAAATGAGTTGACTCAGAGCACTCCGGAATTACTCGACAAAAGTGGAAACCCAAAAGCAACAAGAACGGATTACCACCAGAAGGCATTGGCTGAGATCCGAAAGAGTCTCAAGCCATATGCTAACAGTGACGCTGCCACCGTCGTCGTTCATTATGGCGTTGACGTGGATAACTCAAGTGGTCAGGGTCACAAACCAGTCCAGACAACACATATTTCTGTCGACTATGATGAGGTAAGAAATTTATTCTAAATCTTATTTTATCACCGCTTACAAGATTACATTTAATTCTTCTTTTTTTTTTTTGACAAGGAAGACCTTGGTGCTGCTTATGGCCAAGAAACACTTTTCATTTTTATAATTCACAAGAGACTAAAAGCCCTTTTGAATTATGAAAATCAAACTTTTCTACTTGCTGAAGCCCTTAGTGACGTATAATCCTGGACATTAAACATGCAGGGTTACAAACTGTAACTCTGCATGTTATGAAAATTTATGATATCTAATGAAACTTAACCTATTATAAAAATACGTAATGTAGATTTTCTGTGATATCTGTTTACAAATTTTATTTCTAAACTCAAAAAAAATCTTTGTATACCAAAAATAATTCTGAAATAGAATATACAAGAAAAAAAATAAACACATGTGAAGGGCTTAAAGAAATGCCTGACAGCATGAGCTAATCCTCCATTAAAAATAAAAACAACACTTGATTTCAAAAAAAGAAGATACTTATAAAAAAGCAATATGAATAACTTAATGATTAATTGTTTTTATTTGAAATATTCAGATTGTTATTCTTATTTTCATATTTATATAGACAATGATTTTTAATTTATATAAGTTTCTGATATGTATCTCGGTAACTATTTGAATTATTTTTTTCTTTTCTATTGTTTTATATATGAAAGTTCTATTGGATATGCACTTTGGATCTATAAAACAAAGATATAGTTGATTTGCTGTAATGTTTCAACATTTGTACGTATGCTTAACATCATTATTGCCTTGCTGCAGAATGTGACTTGCTGCCCCTATTCACACAAAAAGCAACTTGCTCTCCCAAATCCACTGAAGGCTTCTATTAAGGATTATACTTTCTGGTAGATAGGGACTGGTTGATAGCTCTTTATTTTAATAAACAACAGAGAATAGGAAATGAAATATGAACACTAAAGTGCATATTTGACAGAATTATCGTATGTCTAAACTTGTTGCAGTCGTTAGGTAATATAGATTAAAAAATTGACACTTTAAAAAAATCTTATTTGTGCTAATTGGCATCAAGGATTTTATATCTTTTTCCTTATATTTTGTTAAACACTTGTTTGCTTGAGCAGACACAATAAAAATAGTGTCCATTTTTTGATTGCACCAAAGACTTTTATCAAATCTAAACCTATTGAATCTATATATAGTGGTAACTTGGTTCTCAAACTTAGTCCATTCAGGAGCCGAGGTTAAAAAGCGATTTTTTTTTTTTTTTTTTTTTTTTTTTTTTTTTTTTTGAAATCCATTATCCAAATCTTTTAAACCTACAATGTCTCTCTTCCATATTCTGGAACTAGTATGAAGTCCTAATTTGGTTCCAAAACAGATGCAAATTTTTTTTTTATGGAATACCGATTTGTACAAGACCTGGGTTGTTTGAAAACTGAGGTTCCACTGTAATAAGTTTTGTCTTCCATATTTTACTTGTTTAATTGTTGACCCCTGTATTTACAAAGAAGTGTCCCTTGGTTTCTAACTCCTAAATTAATAGATTCTCTGTATTTGCTAAATATGTAAAAAAGAAAAAAAAATCTAAGAAAATCTAATTTATATTCAGGGCTGGACTTAGGCAAGATTCCTAGGGGCTACAAAGCTCCTAGGCTTCACAGATCTGTTGTAATGAAAAAACAAAAAGCTATCAAAATAATTATTAAGATTAACTGGAAAATTATGATAAGACTTGTATATTGAAATATATATCTGTCAACCCGCCTCTCTTTCTCTTTCTCTCTCTAGCTATCTATGTAATCCTTAGTAGAAGACTTATGTATATTAGGGGGGAATTGCAAGTTGGATTTTGTGGGTAACAAGGCTGCAAGTTGCCTTTTTTTTCAGCAGGTGCAAAGTTGATAAACATGGCACTGTCTAAATTATAAGATAAGTAATGTGTGTTTATTTATTTATTCATATATTTTTATTGCCACGCTCTGAAGAATAAAGGCTAAACTGTGTAGCGCACATCACATCAGGATTAAAACCTTAGATCTTCAGATAGCTTTCATTCATTTTAATCTTAATTTTCTGATGCTTTAACAACTGAGCCTTTAGAGTACATAATTTTCTTTTATTTTCTGCCTTTAATCATTAAAACCTGGGCATACAAATTAGATTTTCAAAAACAGGGTATAATATTTTTGATAGTTTTTTTGTTAATTGTTCTGTAAAGTTTAGTTGGAAATGAATCATATAGAAAAGAATTCAATATTTAAAAGTAAAATTTGTCCAATTGTTTGAAAAAAAAAAAAAAACGTCATTTTTAATAGGCATATTCATAAATAGTTAATAAACATCAACTCTTCTCTCTTGTTTAGATCGAATATTTTTATTCTTAGTATTATTGGGACTATCTTTTTTGAAATTTATGTATAGATTGAATGTTATTGTTGTTATTATTATTATTATTATTATTAAAAACAATAATATTGGAGACATTTTGCTATTTTTATTAAATATCATTATTCCTTGGAGTTGCAGGTTTTCTTATCTTTTAAAACCTTCTCTAATGGAATCGAGTCGTTTCATACAAATATTTTAATATTTTTCATACAATGATTAATTCATTTGAGTTAAGATGAGACAAAAACAAAATGTCTGCTTTAGGGTTTTTAAAGTGGTATTATTCATTTTTTGTACTGTAATAGAGAAAGTATGGCCAGCCAGAGTCACTCAAATAAAACATTCTCTTGTTAAGTACACTGGGAGTGCTGGGTATATCTGCTAGTTGAAAGAGAACTTAGTTCTTGAAGCCCAATTTCACTGGACAATTTAATCAATTAAATATCTGTTTGTGGTACTAATACTTTGTTGGTCTTTTTTCTTTCTTTCTTTCCTCTTTTTATCTCAATGGCTGCCTCGGTTAGATGGTTTGGGAGTGATGTGAAAACAATATAGTCTATGTTACTTACTCCTTAGGTCAAGTTATCCTTGGTGACTTGACATCAGTCAATTGGTATATACTACTTAGGAATTTAGTATATTTAGGCAGAGTGTCTTTATTCAAACAAGTGTTATTAAAAAGAGTTTTTATATTTCTTTTGATATTTTCTTTTCAATCTTTTTATATTTTCTAAAGAGAATTTTTGTCTTCAGGTCAAATGTTTTAGTGTAATACCCTAGTTTTTTTGTTTGATAGTTTTTGGTCTTTCTCGGACACCTTCAGGGTGGTTATTTCATATTTTTTAGTCCGTTATATATTTTTAGTTTAGTATTCAATATTTCAGTCCGCTTTTTTTAAAGATGTATTTTTCAAGCTATTGAAGACAGTTGAAGAAGACCAAACACATTCAGAGAAAAACTATCGAGACACTGAGGTTCCACTGTAATAAGTTTTGTCTTCCATATTTTACATGTTTAATCGTTGACCCCTGTATTTACAAAGAAGTGTCCCTTGGTTTCTAACTCCTAAATTAATAGACTGGAATAAAAAGTTGTGCTGCCCCGCCCACAAGCGGAGCTTGACTGGCTCCATCAGGACAGCCAGTTTTACTCGCATTCAGATTAATGTGGTAATAATAATAATAATAATATCTTTATATTATTAATATTTTAATCCAAATGAGGTAAAAAAATCTGAAAATAAATAAAAACATAATAAGTTCACTGCGATGAAAAAAGGGCCAAAACAAATAGGAAGAAAGTGATAATGCAATGCAGAAGAAAAATAAAAAAAAAATAGAAAAGAGTATTTCTAGAAGTTATAAGTAAAAAATATGAAGAAAAAATAAACATAAATAAAACGTACCATGATAGCCGTAATTCTTATTGTTTTGAGAGAAAAATATGTTTAATAGTGTCTTTAATATTAACAGTTAGAAGAACGCTAAGCTTGAAATTAAACAGAATGAAAGAAGAAAAGAGAAAAGGAAGGGATGAAATGTAGTGAACTAACAAATAAAAACAATAAGAAAACAGTAAAAATAAAGTTCCAAAATACCCATAGACAGAAATCTTGTTAGAAGTCAAGAAAAAATTGAAAAGAAAATTTTTTTTAAATGTCATATTTCTTTTCAATGTTATTCTTGTTTTGTCAGAATAATAAAAGTTACTTAGGAATAGAAATATGAACTAGGGCTTGGGCAAAGCCACTTTGGGCAGTTGTTAGGTGCTTGGACTCTGGAATTGCTGTATGTGAGTTTAAATCCTGGTCATTCTGTTCACAACTGCACAAATACTCTTTGAAATGGTATGAATCCCCATTTTCCTCCAGTTATGGATTAAATAGTGGTCGTCTTAACTAGGATATACTTGCGAGTGTGGTGATCACAAGTGAAGACAGAATTCATTGAAACCCACCATATCAATTCATGTAAATTCAATGGTTGGAGCCGGCTCAACCTGAACAGCTATGAAATAAATAGTGACTTCCTTAACTGGAATATACATAAAATACTGTTGGATGCTTTTGAAGCCTACATTCCCTTGAAACTCACTATGTGCATTTGCCTAAACCTGATAGGTTGAGTAAGCCATTACACACACACACACACACACACAGAAAATGAATTAGAAAAATAAGAATTGATAAATCTTAATTAAGGAAAAAAAGTTTGATGATACGTCTAGATTGGTTGCCATTGATTAAAGGACAGACGAGGAATGTTTGCCAATCTTCAGGGCAAATACACAAACATACTGACTGCTACAACCACACACCTATTGACTAAGCACAGCTTTAGATACACACTTGTGGAATGGCAGTGACAGATTTAATTCAAGGCCGTACATAACATATGTATCAGACGTTTATCTATCTATCTATCTATAATTGTGTGTGTGTGTATGTGTGTGTTATTAAAAAAATATATATTGTTAATTACCCCAGAACACCAAATCAGATGTTCTCCAAATTTTACAAGTAATTCAGTTGGTTCCCAAAGGGTCACATATCAAAAGATCTAAGACTTGCTAAGAAAATAGTATTCCACTTGCAGAATAGTCCAATGTTGACTGTTCAATTCAGAAAACCAGTTCTATACATTAAATTACTTTCTTCTATTTGACATCAGTTTTGAACTTAATTCACTTAATCCTTTAGAAACCACAAACAGAAAAAAACAAAAAAAAAACAGAAGTGCCTGGATAAATTTATAATGTTCAACAAAAAGTGTCATCATATTGACCAACAAACTGACCGCTCACTCTTTTTGGTCCTATTCAGACAGTCATTAGATGGACCAACAAACTGACCGATCACTCTCTTTGGTCCCATTCAGACAGTCATCATATTGGCCAAAAAAATGACCCATAACTTTCTTTGATCCCATTCAGTAATCACACTGACCAACAAACTGACCGATCACTCTCTTTGGTCCCATTCAGACAATCTTCTCATTGACCAACCGATTGACTAATCACTCTTCCTAATTCCATTCCAATGGTCATCAGAGTGACCAACCAACTGACCAATCCCTTTTTTTTTATCCCCTAGTTCCGTTCCGACCCTTTTATATGTTTGAGTAATTGCTTCTCATTTATCTTTTCTTTCCATTTCCGTAAAACAAACAAAAACACAAACTACTACTATGACTCACTTGTTCGCTATTCCACAACATTTTTTTTTTATTTTTACAAACTTGTTTTTTTGTTTTATTTTTCTATGTTTTTTGTTTACTTTTTCTTTTTCTCTCTCTCTTTCACTCTCTCTCTCTTTCACTCTCTCTCTCTTTCACTCTCTCTCTCACTCTTTTTCATTTACTTTTAATTCTCCTCCTCTTCCCTTTGTCTTCTCACCCCTACCCCACCGTCTTTCACTATTTTCCTTTCTTTTCACCTGAGGCTATTTGTTACTTTGGAATGTTCAACAACAACAACAAGCCTTCACTTCTTTCACCCAGCTGGCATACCATTTACCATCGGGGTTTTCTTGCAATTTGAAATGAAATACTCTACCTGGTCTTTTTATCTATCTATCTATCTATCTATCTATCTATCTATCTATCTATCTATCTATCTATCTGTCTGTCTATCTATCTATCTATCTATCTATCTATCTATCTGTCTGTCTATCTATCTATCTATCTATCTATCCATCTATACACACACACACACACACACACTCATATATATATATATATATACATATATATATATATATATTTATATATATATAATAAAAGACAATAACAAATAAATGAAAACAACAACATATATATAGCTTGAAAGTTTTCCATATGTTATTTTCATATTTCATACATGCGTACATGCATACATACATACATACATGCACACACACATATACACACACACACACACACATATATATTAATCTGTAGAGCGATAGAGTGTTATTGCTTATATTTATAGTTAGAGTGCTCAATATCAGTGATAGAGCCTATATTTTAGTTGAGCGAAGACAAAGAGTTAACGGCTTTTCGGTGACTGTCAGTTTCTCGCCTGCGCGGGCATCAGACTGATATATATATATATAAAAATAGGAAAGTAAATCCCGACGATATGCGATAGAAAATTATTAGAAGAAAACATCATACATTCTTGTTTTTTCTAATAATTTTTTAACACACACACTCACACACATACACACAAACACACACACACATACATACATGCATACACACACATACATATATATTCATATATGTATATGTATATATATATATATTTATATATGTATATGTATGTAAAATCATTCTAGAAGTTCCCAAACACCTTAGAAGGCAGGTGTTTTGCCTTAAAACCATATCGAATGACAAAATCGGTTATTCTATTTAAATGATACATATTTTATTTTATAAATGTTTATATTGTTTATATTATTATTTATTTATATTATATATGTATGTATTATTATTTCATTACATATTATATTACATTATATTCTATCGTGTAGTACGTATTACTTATTATTTGTTTACATTATATTCTATAGTGTAATACGTATTTTTTAAAAGGAATAACAAAAATCCTCAACAACATTTTATGAAATGAAATAAATGCAATCAAAGTTTTAGACCTGAAATAATTTTTAGCTTCTTTTTTTTTCTAGAGTTTTTTTTTTCTTTAAATTCCCTTAAAATGTTTATCATTCCAG
The DNA here is from genome assembly GCA_034780655.1 of Idiosepius hallami. Classification (NCBI taxonomy): domain Eukaryota; kingdom Metazoa; phylum Mollusca; class Cephalopoda; family Idiosepiidae; genus Idiosepius; species Idiosepius hallami. The sequence goes on along the minus strand of JAUZSX010300998.1, from coordinate 675 downwards.
CGTACCAGACTCAGACAGATGTCATCTTAGCATAGAGTTTTTTTATTAGAATATCTTATTGATACTAAAGAATTATTAAATAAAAAAAAAGAAAAAGAAATACTAAATAACAAAACCGATTTAGTGTCAAAGTGTCGCTACAAAAACAAAAAAAAAGAAGTCCTTGTTAACAAAATTTTTTTTTTCAATGTTTGGTTAAGTTGTATAAAAAGTCATTTCAGAAGATGAAAGGATAAAATGGCAGAAAGACGGCGGTGTATGGTAAGGTGTATAAGAAAAAATAAATAAATGAATGAAGGATCTTTTGTGTTACAATGGAGTTAATATTGTATAAGTAGAAAAAAACATCTGTTGTTTGAGTTATGCCACAAGTATTCGTGTAATAGTCGATCCACATAAAAGATAAATTTGTATTTTGTTGTAAAAATTAATTTGGCATAACAAGAGAAGCGTGACATTTAGAGTTGCAGAAAAACTTTATTTTAATTTTTATTTTTGTTCTTAGTTTTTTTTATTCATTTTTTCTTTTTCTATTCCTTTTTCTTTCTTTCTTTTTTTCTTTTTCTTTTTCCTCAATTCATCTACATTTTATATTAACTTCAAAACAAACTTTGCTACCAATTGACAAAAATATTATACACACATATATACATACATATGTGAATATGTCTGAGA
>JAUZSX010300987.1:0-13097 GCA_034780655.1 Idiosepius hallami | reverse complement strand
TATATATATATAGATGATAGATATCAAGAAAAAATGTTTTTTCTTCGCATACGAGAGTAGATTTTTTATCAAAAATTTTGACTATGCATACTTAAAATTTTATCCAAATTTCTATCTTATCTATCATTAACAACATTCCTGAAACTATGTTCGGTATTAGTGTATTTTTGCACCCATGGGTGTTCATATGCAATTTGAATCAACTATCACTAAATATGGGTGTTCATATGCAGTTTGAACTAACTATCACTAAATTTCAACCCATGGGTGTTAAAATTCAGTATTACCCTAGGTTCTATATATTTTTAGATGAAAGATAAATAACAGACAAAATAAAACGATACTTTATTTCAATGAGAAACTACAGCAACCAGAATTCAACGATCTCTTTTATCAGTCACTACTCTATTTTCCAACATTCAATAATTAATTTCGACCAACTTCTCCAAATGGCGTCTTAAATGCTAATTGGTTTCCAAGATATTATATTTACTTGGTGAGCAGCACCAACCAAGTTTGGCACAAGGCTAATTTTATTGATTTACAAGATATATATCAATACAGATGGAGTATTAACACATATAAAGTTATTTGAATCGAGGACTTTTTAAAATATCAATTGTTTTTAAAAAATATGGTTACGGTATTTGAATTCATTTAAAATTCCCTTTTTTAAAAAAAATTCACCTTTCTCGGATTATCTTTTTCAATTGTCGGCATAATAAATAATTTTTTTTAAAAGTTTTATTTATTCCTAAAATCTTATTTACGAGAAATTTGTTTTTTTATGTCTTTACGATTAATTGAAATAAACAGAGATAAATAATTACCATTAGCATCATTGACTTTTTCCTTTGTTTTTTTCTACAAGAGAATTCTTTTCTTAGTTTTGATGGGTTATTTATTTATTTTTCTGTTAATCAACCTAAAATCTTCAAGATACTTTTCTTTTATTTCAGAAATCCCTTATCTAGACATCCAGATGCTTGCCAAAAAGAGAGAAGGTTCCACGGGACTTCAGGCTGAGACCTCGATTGACATATCTCATGAATATCACAAAATTCGCTACCGTCCTTATCGCCAAAGTAATTCCCTTTCATCTAAGACGTTATTGGACGTTAATGTTGCTGACCAGCCGACGGAAGCTTACGGTCCCCATTCTCCAACTCATCATCAACAGCCACAACATCAAAACTATAACTGCAACAGTAACAACAACACTAAAAACAACAACAACAACAACAACAACAACAATAGCACGATTCAGGGAAAAGATCAATACTCAAATTATGATCATAACCACCATTATCATCATCATCGTCGTCATCATCGTCACCAAGGATCACGGCTTTCCCGCGGTTCCACTCATAATATTCATGATGAATACTCCTCGCCAGCCAAAATCGACCTTACAAGACGAGAACGCAGGACCTTAAATAATACAAGATCTAATTCTCTTTTTACACATCACAAGGCCCAAGTGCAGGATTTAAAAAACGCAATCTCAACCCCTCCAATCACTTACATCGCTTCAAATTCTACAACAACCACTTCGACCCCAATTGCTATCCCGGTCAGCCTACATACTGCCCAGACAGAAATATCTTCCTCTGATTATGGATCTGATAGGCGAAAGATGTTGATACAGCAGCGGAAAAACAACGGACAGTTTATTGGCCATGGTAGCATCCATGCCTCGAACGATGCCCAAAAGGTTTCACTGCATTCGTCTCAACAACATAACTTTCCAGTTCACTACCAGCATTCGCATCATTACCACAGCCCAAATCAATCACAGCAGCAAAACGATAATTACCAAGTCGCAGCTGGAAGCAGTGACTACTATACAAGTCATGGGATTGGCAGCAACGGAGACAATCCTTGTGTTTCTAATCAGACGACCAAAGGTTTAAAAGTTGCGCTTTCGTTGAATAAAAGAGGTGGGAAAGAACAGACCACAGAGAAGCTAAGGCCAAGTAGTTGCAATAGTAGTCGGGAATGTCTATCTAGAAATGGGTCGTTAACAAAGGGCAGTAGCACCGATCATGGAAACCATTATAACGATTCGGGACCGATCCGAGGAGAGGGACGGAGAATAGGTGGTGGTGGGGGCGAAAGAGAAGGAGTAGGATCTAAAGGTATTGGGGATCATATGAAACACAGTGCTAGATCTGAGCACTGTATGCCGCAGTTTTCTGACAATGGAACTTCCGTCAAAGTGACGGATCTTACAGACCCTGGTGGCGGTGATGGAGGAGGAGGTGGTGGTGGCTGTCTTAACAACGATGTTTATTACCACAAAGACTACCACATTCAACAAAAAAGTGATTCCATTTACAGCCAAAAAGATGAGCTCGATTACCGCCTCCCACGGACAAATGGCACGTTGCTCGCTAGTGAAAGGCATCCGATAAAAGAGGCTTCTCATAGGGGAGTTAACCCCTTAAGTTTAATGAAGTGGGAGTATGAAGATCTATATGGTCACATGCATAAAACTAGTGGTGATCGTTCGGTTCGTCCTAAATCTGCCGGAGTCAGCGCTCGAACCCATGCAGCCATGCTTGACAGCGACGACAGCTCTTTGGATGGGGATATTGAGTAAGTCCTAATTTAGAGTAATTATTTCAAGAACTTATGAATGTTTAGTATTATGCACTGAACTATTACTGGATTTGGTAATAACTTAATGACAAAAAATGCTCGTTCAGTACAACTACTATTATTCAAAATAATTTTATTGAAACTGAGAGAGTAACCTAGCCTTTAACGTAGGTGGATGTAGAATAAAATACCGGGTATTAATTCTTGCGATTTGATACAGTAAAATGATAATTTACTCCCATAGGTTAATAAGTTATTGAATAACCTTTAAAATTACTGAAAATTTCTTATACATTTTAACTTTTATATAAAATCATACACATATTGAGTTAAAAATTTAACCCCGTAATGTATTTTCTGCCCATGGGTATTAATCTTGAATTTATTTTGATTTTTCTTTATATATTATAATAAAACAAACATAACTTATATTTTTAATTCTTTAGATACCGGATAATCTTTGATTTTTGATAAAAAAATGATTGTCATAATCTTGTTGCCATATTCATTGAATTTAGCTGTAAGTAAATTAAAACCAACTTTAATTTCAAAGTAATTATGTTTTTTCAACTTTTTTCCCTTCTTTCGTTATTTATTTATTTATTCTTCCGTCCTTCCTCTCTTCTTTCTTTCTTCTCCCTTTTCTTTTATCCTTTCCTTTTAGTTTCTTTATGTTTTTTGTAGATTCTTTCTTCTGCTTCTTCTTCCCTTCTTTTATCAATCTTTATTTTTGATCATTTTTTTTCTTGGTGCTAAATTATGTTAATATAACCTTTTTAAAAAACTATCTTTCTTTCTAGATATGTCGATTTAGAGGATATTTCCGACGGAGACGATGCCATTGTCTTGACCGACAGCGAAGTGGTGGTAGCTTCATCCGTTTTAACGAACAATAAAGCACGGCTTTCCAAATCCCGGAAGGAGGATAGTGGAGGTAGTGGTGCTGGAGGAGCAGGCATCAGGCGTGCTTATTCGATGAAAGATAGCCAGGCAAAGTGTTTTGTTGGCCCAAACCCACGTCACATGAACAAGGTTTCGCAGGCAGCGAGACGTCTTCATTGTAACGACTCCAACGATGGAAAGACAGGGACCAAATGGTTGTTCAGTGAAAACAAAAAGCTACATGCCGGCAGAACTTACCAGAAACCATCGCGTCAAGAACGGGAATCTCGCCTAAAAGTCCGAGATTCCGCGGAACTCTCCTCGAATAGTAGCAATTCCTACCATCGACACACGAATGTCAAAAAAGACATATTTGATATGTCATCCTTCAAGGATAACCTGTCATTTTCACAGATGGATTCTTTATCGGAAAAATGCAAGAGAATCGGCAATGGCAGCATCTCTTTTACCGTGACAGGGGAACAGTTAACACCAGAAGCCCTGAGACAGCTGAAGGGTCGACAGTGTACGACAGAGGCGTCTGAAGCACAAAGAAAGGAAAAAGGAGAGGTTGTACCTCGGCGGATTGCTCATGCACCTTTCCCGCGTCGATTGAAACCACTCTTTGGCGGGAAAGTTGTTGAAGACACCGACAGCTGAACATTGGAACAATACATGTGAAATCAAATGAAACTTTCATTTTAGTGAGACTTAAAATTCTCTTCCAGAAGATTTTAAAAATTTGCTTTGGTCAACAATGCCCTTGAATATCAAAAAAAGTTAAGCTGTTTCTGGTGGCTATTGTTCAAGCAATTCGGACTTTATAGAATTATGCGAATCAAGGATACGCATCTAAGTTTAATTTATAAATAATGCAAAGCAAGAAATTATCATTAAATTCAACAGTAAGATTAAAAATATCAATAAGAAATTGGAAAAGTATTTGTAAAATAAAGCCTCATTTAAATATTTACAAATCTCTACAGTTATTTTGTCCAGTTAGTCTATATCTGTGGGTGCATGTATCTGAATTTTTTGTTACTCTGTGTGTTAGCTAATAAAGAAAAAAAGATTAAGTCCGAACATATTTGACTAAATTCAATAGAATCTCCCCTAACCTCAAAACTTATGCTTTTTCTAACTCTGTCTGGTGTCATAGAGAAAACAGAACACAGGTATTTTAGTCAAGAATGTAAATCTTTAAAAAGAACTAGGGTACAGTTACAGAAAAACAGGACGGGAGTCTAACTAAATGCATGCAGCATGCGTGGTTAGGTGTTCTGGATCTAGATTTATTGAATAGTAATAATAAACTGACCCACTCTCCATAAACATCGAAAGACGATGTTTTTCGACCTAAACGTTTTATTTTCATTCTTTTACTTTTTATTTTATTATTTTTTAAAAATTTGCAACCATTTTTTATTTTTATTTTTTTTTGGTGGGGGGGCATTTTTTCCTGATTTTTTGTGCATGTCGAGACGTCACTAGTTTCTTATTGTTACTTGGATAATCAGAGAGTGAGCCAGTTTATTTTTGGTTGATTCTGCCACAACATTGCTGTAAAAGCGAAAAAAGTTTATTCTATTATAAGCAGATTTTTTTAGTTTTTATAATTGTGATAATTTCTCTGTGTACAAAATTTCCATTTTTCAATTTTTTCTTGATTTATATTGGGATCACCTACACGAATTTACAAAAATAGACTATGCCTGGAATATTGTTCATTGAAAAAAAAAACGACTTGGAACACCTATCTAGATTTCATCAGCAGGGCCTTTTTAATGAGGGTCTGGAATTAAATGGTAAAAAGATTTTAAAATACAAACGACATGCAGAGAATAAAGAAAAAAGTATTATGGTATTATTGAGAAAATACAAAATCATATCGGGGAGATAGTGTCGGTAAAAATTATATATAGAAGTAAAAAAATAATGTTGTATACAATTTTACTTTTGCATACAACATTATACAAATTACGTTCAATAAGTAATGAGAGTCTTTGGCGTCGTGAGGATGTCTAGTAACATTTCTCTCAACATAACAACCTCACACACTTAATAATCCACAGATGAAGATCTTGAGAGCTTAGGGATCACAAGTTGGATCAAATGTGATCAGGAAAATGTTCCACCAACCATTCTTCAGTAGTTAGAGTTTTATGAAATGGAGGAGAGTCTTGTTGAAAAATTTAGGGCAATCTATTTCTCACTCTATCGACCCTTGGCAACAACGTGCTGATTTGTCCAATAAGTAATGAGAAAATGTCAAGAGGGATATTGATCAGATCTTCGGTCATTACTGTGTCCGCTGCACCAGTGCACCATTACTACTAATGCCAACAGCTTCAGATATCATCCTCACAGTTAAAAAGAAATTTGCTTGATTCATCTGTTTATACCCAAAGGCCTTCTTTAACATTCCAAAAACTTATTGTTTGGTTTAACAAAAATTTTGATGTAATAACGTTGTTCCTTATTTCCCTGCATCTTGTCATAGATCGACAACCCTGATCAGATTGGTTCTCAAAATGAACACCGCTGCGCTAAAATGAGAGGAAGTTGTCAGTAGAACATTTTGTAGACTATTTGTATATATATTTCCTCGTGAAGTAGCAGTTTGATCAGATCATACTTTATATCTCTCCTGACATTTTCTGGTTACTTACAGAACAACCACAAATATATATATGATGTTGTTAGAAAACGAGAAAAATTAAATTTAATAAGAAAGATATTTAAACAAAAGTTTTAAGAATAAAAGCTTAATAAAATAATGAAATAAAATTTAACAAAAGCACTTTGTTAGTCTTCACAAAGTATTTATAATTTCAACTTGAGCAAGGTGTTGATGTTTCAGAACTTATCTATAGGCAATGGGAATATGTTAATAAAATAAAAATCAATTTTTATCTTTTGGTTTATTCAATACATAGTTTGGATGCTATCTTTGAAACTATATTTTTGTTTTATTTATTTTAATTACCTTTCAATCTTTAAAAAATATTTTTATTTCAGTAATTTTTTCCCGTTTTGTTTGATTTCTTTCTTTTTTTTTTAAGATAAAAAAAAACGCTAAATTAAATTACGAAATGCTAAATTTGTGTTTAAGTGTGTATTTTACAAAATGTAACTAATAGCAACGACGCGATATATTTGCTTTCTTTATGTCGTTAATATATTTTGCGACGCAACAATTGTTAAACCAACACTGGAAAACAAACCTAAGTTGATAATACTATTCGTATCACATGGATATCTTCCGTGATATCTGTCAAACACGACCGCAGGAAATTTTTTTTTTGACTTTTTCTGGAATTCTACAAACTACAATGTTTATTTATTCGATTGTTGCTGCTGTAATGGGTTTGCATATAATGTTAGTTGTAACAGAAAACATTGGACCAATTCTATCAGAAGATCCCTCAAAACTTTCAGTTGGGATATCCTTGGAGTTGCTGGCTGGCTTTATTGTAGGTATCGGAATTTGCAATGCTTTTGTATGCACTGCCTTTCCTTGTGCCCTTTACACAATTTTGGGTGTCGAAAACCAAAGGCTGGATCGAAAAAAGGTTTTAGCTTTCGCTCTTTCTCAGGTAATTCTTTCCTTTGGCATTCTCGCAATTGGTGTCCTCACTCTCTTGTTAAGAAACCGCTTGGATTTAAATCTGGAAACGGCAATAATTGATGCTTTGCAACATTATAAAAGTCGTCTTGAAATTAAAAGCTCCATCGACAGAATGCAGATCTACTATAAATGTTGCGGGAGTAGAACTGTATCTGACTGGCAGATTACTGAGTGGCATCATAACGTAGTGCCTGGCAGGAGTATATTTAACATTGCTCCTTATAGTTGTTGTGACCGTTTTACATTAACACCTTGCTTATCTAAAACTGACATAGCTCTAATGGGCATCACCCTTAAGCGAACCCTAAAGAATATTTATTTCGTCGAGGGATGCGCAGAAGCGGTGAGCGAAAGTTTTTGCAAATATTTTCTTCTTCCATTGGGGATCCTTTCGCTTGTTTTCTTCATTGTCCAAATAATCGGTTCCTTAGTGAGCTACTTGATTCTGTGTTTGATGATTGAAGAAAAACCGAAGCGAAAGTTCCAGAAGCTACATTTCGACATGGAAAATTTTGATCCAGAAAATTGTGACCTGAACAAGCTTGCCAGTGATTGTACTTGTTCGGCTGATGAGAGTTCGGAGTGCGACCAGCTGGCTCTTCGCTCCTCGCAGTATAAAAAGAGAAAAGGCAAAAGAAACCGGAAAAGAGTTACAAAAGAAAAGGACAGAAATGAGGAGTCAGACACAGGTGGAGATAAAGACGAAATCGACCCGATGATGAAAAAAAAGAGACAACAGCAAACGCACAAAAAATCATCCATTCCGAGCAACGAGTTGGAGGACGAGGAAAACGAAGAGGTAATAAACGAAGAACTTGACAATGCAGAACCAAGAAGGGCAATAAATTCTCCTTCAAAAAATTCTATAAACCACGCGTAGTTCTACTTTGGTGAAATTTTGGAAGTCAGTTTTTCGACCTAAAGTTTTTCTTTTCATTCTTTTACTTTTTATTTTATTCTCTTTTAAAAATTTAAACTTTTTTTTTGGTGGGGGGGGGCACTTTTTTCCTGACTTTCTGTGAATGCCGAAACGTCACTAGTTTTTTATTGTTACTTGGATAATCACGAACTATTTGCCGAAGAACAGCAAAACAATCTTTAGAAATAGTATATAGAGTGTCACTTCTTAACAAAAGAAGGCCGATCCTGATGACTATGATCGAAATGTAAGCTGGTCTATACAGATAATTAAGGTGTTGTATGCTTGTACAACACACCCTCATTCCATTCGGCTTTTAACCACTGCAAAGCAAGATGAGTGATTGTCCAAATGAAGTGTAGGTTTTAATCCTATATGAATTAATCTCTTGAGTTCTTCCCGAGGGCATTTGAAAGTGAATGAAATATTTTAAATTTATTTTTTTAGACTCATTTGAAGTTATCAAGTTGAAAAAAAATCACATTGAATAATTAATTTCAATTTTTTTGGAAATATTTACCCTTATTTACTACAGTTTAGAAAAAAAAGATTTATTAAGAATTTAAAAAATATCATTAGTTAATAAATAAATAAATACTTTTGAAAATATTTACTTATTTTGGAGAATATTTTAGAAAAAAAAACACCAAAATAGTACAGGTTATGATTTTTTAAAAGAAAAACATTAATTTATAGACTTTTTTTAAAGACCGAACATCCCCAATTAAAAATTTTTCATTATTATTAAAATAAATCTTGTACGAATATACTTTGACAAAATATCATTATTCAGACACATTTCATTAAAAGGAATTTTAATTTTTCTTTTCAATATTTTTAATTCATTTTTTTCTTGTTTTCTTACAATAAACTTTGTTGTGGGTCGAGCTTCTTAATATAATCCTTCAGTCCTCATCCGAACGTTTTCGGTCCTCCTTGACCATCCTCAAGAAATGACATTTTATGTCAGTAACAAATTAGTTTTATTGTTTTTGTGTTTGTTTTTGTAGCTAGGATGAATTTTTCTTGTGTTCTTTTCTTCTTGCGTATTTTGTAAAACTTATATTTTCATTAAATGTCAAATAAATAAGTCTTTTAAATAAACTTAAGGTGTCACCATACTAAACAATGTAAAAACCCATTAGGCTTTTTATAATCCATCATGGGTCTTTATGAAGGGAGGTTTTGCCTCTCTTTTGAAGAGGTATAAAATTTGAGTCCTACTCGGTCAACATATTTTTTAAATTGAAAAAAAGGGTTAAAGCCGCCAAATTTTGTTGAATGTGGGCGATGAAAATTAGAGAAATAAAAACGTTTGTAATATAACAGAATACAACATAAATTGGCCAATAAGGTGACTTGATACATTTGCAGAATTTCCAATAATATATATATATATAATTTTATTAGTAAAATTATATATGTATATATAAATATATATATATATATATAATTTTACTAATAAAATAATATCAATCAATCCATATAACCTAAATAATACGTGTCATAAAATTTAGAATAAATGGGTATTCTGTTTATAAAAATAAGAACGAATTGAAAAATTGAAATAATCTAATTGAATAAACTATAATCTAGTAATTCTCATCAAACCTTAGTTACAAATTCTTCTAGATTATATTTCCTGTAAAATGTTATATTTTTATCTGACCAATCTAACCCTACTATGTGTGGTTCATTTTTCAGTAATGATTTTGAGTAACATCAAATTATCGGCAGCTGGTGACAACCCATGGAAATAAAAACATCTCATCTATTGGAAGCTATCAGACATGGTAAGCATCAAGTGACGCCTGGTCAAACATAAGGATACTATATTGTTCCAACAGACTAGCAATAAAGCAAAAAAGATATATATCATTAAGGCATTATTTAAGCACACCAGTCATACAATTCATCATTCTTTTAGTCATTTTAAACTGCTTTAAAACTTCTCTACTCCCTAATTTTGCGACTAAACAATGCCGTGAACCTCATGGCGGTTCATTTAATCAGTTCTGAGAGAACTAACCTCTTTGAATTTGTAATTGTCTATTTTATAGATGAGAAAATGCAAATTGTTGTTAAGAAGAATTTTTTTTTACTTAATTTAAAAAGAAATTTATGGATTGTAAACAATGAGTATGATACTTCACAGCAAAGCCAGGAAAAAATCATGGATTACATATAAAATGCACGCATAGAAATTAATAACAAGAGTAAAAGATTAACTTGTTATTAAAACTGAAAAAAAAAAAAGATATTCTAGTAACAAATATAAATTTATAACATATATTGGAGCATAAAGAATTCATATAAAATGTTATGTTGAATTTTAAATAAATTCTTAATGCTGCAATATTATGTGTTATAAATTTATATTTTTTACTAGAATTTCTTGTGCGTTTCTTTTCCAGTTTTAAAAACTTAAATTCTTTAAGGCGTTCAATTACTCTTCTTACTTTAATCTTAACCATATTACTTTTCATGTGTGTGTTTTTATATGTGTGTGTGTTGTGATTGCAAGCTGTCGGGCCCTTTGAAAAGGTGGTGAAAGCTTTCATGGAATAGGCAAATACCGTGGAGCCTTTTGTGAAGGTGGCAAATGTGATCAAAGATCAAGTGAAAGATGTGGTTGTAAGTGTTTACCATTGTGCGCAATATGTAGGGATCAACCTGGAAAATGCAAATAGCAGTGCCCATGATTTTGGCCTTTTAAGATATCGTCCTGCCAACGCGAATTCCCATTGTTCGTATGCAGATGAGGTGGTAACTTCTCTGTATATAAACAGGTTCTTAGGTGAACACGTGGGGCAGTCAGTTGGAGAATTCCCTAGAATCGATGGTGTGTGTTTATTGTGCAGCGACGTTTTGTTGTATAACACGAGTGTTGAGTAGATCTGTTGGATTATAGTTACATTTTTGGTGGCCTGCCATTACAAGTGTCATTTCTCCCCCTCCCTGTGGGGAATGGAGTCGAGCTTACAAGCTATTTCGGCCTATATACCTCGACCTCCAGTTTATCAAACCGACTAGTTGCCTTCATCACCTACCAAATAGCACTGGTTGATGAGACGACTTGTTGAATTTGCAATATTGCAACTTTGATATTTGTTACAGGAAAGGACTATGTAGAAGAACTGGTGACAAATCTTTGTAAGGTAATGACTTTTCAGTTGGTTTCTTTCACTGCGGTATGGAACGAGCTAAAGAGGCTATAGAGCCATTTAAGGTGACGAGAGCAGTGGAACTCTTGGAGAAGGTGGTGAAGCCCTTGGAGAACGTGGCGATATCTGTGAAGCCCCTTGAGAAGGTTGTGGAAGCTGTTGAACTCTCTGACAAGGCGTGGAAGCTCTGGAGTCCTCTGAAAAGGTGGTGGAAGCTGTTTAGCCTTTTTTGAGGGTGATGTAAGTCTTGAAGCCTTTAAAGAGGCTACTGGAGAGCCTTTTGTAAAGGTGGCAAAGATATTCAAATGCAAATCTAAATTTAGACCCCATAAGAGTTGCTTTTCTGGCATAACGCCAATTAAATAGTTTGGGAATTCCAAAGCTTGTTTGATGTAAAAATACTCTTTATTTAAAACGCTTAGACAAAAAACTGTAGTTTGGTAGAGACAGAATCTCTAAAAGAACTTTGACCTCAATTTTTACCCCTTAGCAGGTAGTTTCTTAAGTTCACGTCAAATTAAAAAGTTTGACTCACATCTAAGTAACCTACATTTAAAATTTCAATTTTTTTCTCAAAGATCATATCGCCATACTTTGACCTCTTAGCCACCAAATTATTCCCAAAAATCTGATTATCAAGCTTGCCATCTGTCTCATTAGCTTGCATATTAAATAGATACTTTAAAAGTCAAATTTTGAACTTTAAACCATTGGTATCCAAATTTTCGGCTGAAAACCAATTAAAAGGTTGGATCATGTAAGATTACCCTTAATGTTAAATTTCAAGTAGTTTGGTAGTTAACGCAACGTTAAAATTTTCGTAATTTAGCAGTTAATGTTTCAGACTCAGAGCAAATCACAAAGTTTAACCTAAGTCCAAGTAACCTAATTCAAAAATTTTTTTAGAACAAAAATTGGAGGAGGAGTCTTGTAGGATTCTCAAATATCAAATTCTGATTAACGCGCTTGACGATAATCTATATGTTAAAATATTTTTCAATAATCTATAGGTTAGAAATTCAATTTTCTAGACACTAAGTTAGTATAGTAATTTCGTAGAATCTGCCAAGGTCAAATCTTTGAACTTAGAACACTGGATATCCGAATTTTTGGCTGAAAAAGAATTTGAAAGGCTGATCCATGTCTGAGAACACTTTATGTTAAATCTCAAGTGCTTAGACCAAGTAGATTTTTGTGAACTTAGAAATTTTTTGGACATAAACCCAAATATAAAGTTAGATCCAGGTGCAAGTAACCTAATTCTAAAATCTCAAGTTTTTAGACACAAAATTGTAGGAGTAGTTTGGTAGAGTTATTAAAGGTTAAATCGTTGAACATTGACCTTTTGTCTGTCAAATTTCAACCCAACATCTAATAATCAAGCTTGCAACCATCTTTCAATAACCTACACGTTAAATTTCAATTTTCTAGACACTAAATTGACTTAGCAATTTGGTAGAATCTGCAAGGTCAAATCTTTGACTTTTGACCCCTGGATGTCCACATTCTCCACTGAAAACCAAAAAGAATGGCCCATCTGAGTATCCTTAATATATCAAATTTCAAGTGTTTAGTCAAAGTAGTTTGGTAAAGATGAGAAAGGGCACATTTTCATGAAATTTTACAATTAATGTAATTCTAAAATTTCAAGTTGTAGGAGTTTGGAGGAGTTCTTAAAGGTCAAATCGTTGAACTTTGTACTTTTGTTAGCCACATTTGAAGCCAAAATAGATTAAAAAGAATTTTCCAAATCTATCATTCAAACACGAAAAGGTTATTGGTACCCCGATATTTAATGAGGGGAACCTATGTTTTGAAGCATGTTTGTTCGCGTTTTTCTCTGCAACCATCCGTTCAATTTTTCTGAAATTTTGCATAAAGTTGTAACTTCGGTCAGGTTAGA
>JAUZSX010300967.1:0-13099 GCA_034780655.1 Idiosepius hallami | reverse complement strand
TATATTTGAAGTTTGCTTTGACAAATGAGAACAATAGCAAAGTAGAAAAAAGAATTTAGTAAACAAAGATCGGAGAGTGGATGAAAAAATATTTCAGACTGTGTATGTAGGAAACGTTTAAGAAGACAGTACGTTCGCGTGAAAGTATTTAAGAAGTATAAGAGAGGGGGTTAGGACAAAGGTCAGGTTGTTAACTTTTGTTTTACGACATGCCAACCTTTTGAAGTCATTTAATGCCAATAACAATTATTTTTGGTAGACACTCTCTACATGTAGATATTTGAATAATGACACAATGTTTACTATTTAACTATGTTCACAATTTAGTTGGAAGGAATATTGGAAATAAATTGTTATTCGTTTCGTCGTGACGAACTTGACGGCCAAGCATGTTTAGTGAATCATGCTCCATCTATCGACATAGTATTATTTCATTTACCAACAAGCATGCCAGAATCTCACCTTTAAGTGAATAATTTTCTTTAATCAACTTAAATTGTATTCTTTATTTCATGAAAACAACATTCACAATTTGGGCTGCAACAATTTTTCTTAACTATTGTGTTCCGCCGCGCCTAGCTTCCCAGATGGCTATATTCTCTTTCATCTGGAGCCAACAGGGCCATATACACCATTTAGGCACTTCCCTCTGTTTGTTGAATAACTCAGGTTCTTAGCCTAAGAACGAGTTTTCTTTTAAAGGCTCTTATGCGTCTGATTTGTCCTGGTCATCATTATCATTGACAGGAATGTTTCGTTTGGTGGACCAGCTTTTATACAGAAATAGCACAAGGCTTTTATACTTAACTGGATTACTTTGTTAATTATTTCCAACCTTTAAGCTTAAGGATGGAATTTAGTTATTCATAAGCTATTATTGAGGATTTGTTCCAATCCTATCTTAACTACATTATTTAACTATCAGAGAGCTCTTTGAAGTCACGCTGCCTGTATATATAGGCCCTCTCTTTCTTTGTTTCATAATGTCACATCAAACACCGAATATGACTGGGAGTAGCCATTATACAATACCATATTTAGCTTTTTAAAATCAAATTTGATGGCGTATGAACAGTTGACGAGACTAAAAAAAATGACTAAATCAAACAATTACAAAAATATCAAATTTGCATTTACATGAATTTGACAAATATTATCGGTATTGTTGATATTGTAAATATAAAGCAAACTTTCCAAGTACGGTTCGAACGCCGTTCACTAGATTGTTAATTTAGCTAAAACTAAATTATACAGGAAAGAAAAAAGATTTATGTCCTTTGGCAATATTTTCAGTGTAAAAGATAAAAAATAACTAAAAATTAGGAAAAAAAAAACAAATTTGTTTAAGTACTCTATCTTCTGTAAAAATGCCTCTAAACGATAAATGCTCTTTGGAGTGTTGCACGTTCTTTCATTCTTTTAGAAAATTGGTTTAAGTATATCTTACCATGGAACGACGGACGAAAAGAGTAACTATAATTCAGTTTGTTCCAGCACAAATTTCATAGGCTTTTATTGAATTTTAATTGGAATTGTATCTGACGTTGGCTGAGAATTGACGTCGTAAATTTTATTACATGGTAAAGTGTCGGAATT
This sequence comes from Idiosepius hallami, assembly GCA_034780655.1. Classification (NCBI taxonomy): domain Eukaryota; kingdom Metazoa; phylum Mollusca; class Cephalopoda; family Idiosepiidae; genus Idiosepius; species Idiosepius hallami. Next base: position 11,503 of record JAUZSX010300967.1, on the reverse strand, counting down.
TTGATAAATATGAATATCCATTGATTTTCTTGAGGTTGTTAAGTGAAAATTTAAACTCTGAATATATCTGAAAATATTATTTTTCATTTTATGGGGATTTATTTATTTATTTATATTGCTGAGTTGATTCAACAGAATTCTGTTCCCTTCAATTTTGATAGAAAAAAATATCTTGGTATATTCTATTAATGCAAATATCTTTGCTTTTTTATATAAGATGTTTTTCACGGGAAATTTTACATACAAAAGTACCTGGCATTACCTGGTTAGCATATCCGTTTGAAGATTTAGAATTGCGCACATAATTATAATGTTTGCTATTTAATAATATTTAAAAAAAAATTAGGATGACTGTAATCCCTATATGTAAGTTTGTAAATTATATATATATATATATATATATTCAAATACACTAATATATGTGAGTAGCCAATGAGACTTCGAAACACAAAACAAAACATAGCAAACATTTATATACTATGTAGACTTATATGTATAATATCACTTTCAAATACGATGGTTATAAGAATCCATGTGTATAACACTTACACATATAGTATCTTATATATAAATATACATTTATATATGTATATACGTATATGTGTGTGTATAAATATATACAAATACAAAGAGAAAGAAATAAACTAACATTTATGTACAAATGTCCTCATATAATCACACATGCATAAACACATCCATATATACATCTAGGTAAACATTCATATACACAAAATATAAAATAGACTTGGTTAACTACGCCTCTACAGGATTTTCGTGGGTTTTTATAGACTCAGAGACCACAAGTGCATATCCTATTCTGGGCCAACCAAACCATTCAGGGTCGACCGTGTTGTGCATCATCAAAATCTTAGTTTCGGTATTTATCCGGGGTTTTCGGGGATTTTTTTTTTGCCCGAAGTTATAATGGAAAACAAAACCCGAAAGAAATGGTGGAAATGTTCGCCGTTAGCATTAAGAAAATTATTTTCTTCTGCACAATAACTTTTAGGACACCCTGTATTTACCTCGTTACCGTCCTTGTAAGTCCGCATTGATGATGATTAGTTTAAGGATTTTTTATTTTGTTTTATTTACTTTGAACGGTTTTAACTGTAAAGCCTTAGTTATTGAGTAGATGGTGTGTTTGTAATTCTTTGCCAAAATATTGACTTCATTCTTCAAGGTTACATTTAAGAGGCCTTAATTGTGTAAATAGACGAACAAGAGGGGAAATGCCATAATGAGTTGGTTCAGGAAAATGATATTATAAAATGATGCGTGGGAGTTTAAAGGCTGTTACAAAAGCGGGAAATCTTGGAACTTCGTGTCTCTTTCACTCATGACGAATCCTAAAACTAAATCTGTTTTTGCTTGTTTTTGTTGTTGTTGGAGGCAGTGGGGTTCCTTTCATGCATATTTTCTATCGTAGCTTAGTGATATTTATTTTTCTATTCTCATTTTTTTTTTGATGAATTTTTTCATGAGGAAGGGTTATACTATGTAACTGAAAAAAGGGGTTTTGCTGCCGTTTGTAGGAACTGAAATCTCACTCCTTCCACTTGCACTACTTGGATTTTGTCGACCGACTTTTCTTTATACATTTTATTTTTACTCTTTCCTGCTCACTGCTGTCTTTTGTCTCTTCTTTCTTTCTTCTCTCTCTTCATTCGTTCTTTCTTTCTTCTCTTCATTCGTTCTTTTTTTTTATTTCCTTCCCTGACATTTTAATTCTTTCACGTTTTATTTTATTCGTTATCCATCTTCGGAGTGGATTCTATCCTTCCTGACTTAATTTTTTTTCTCTTATTTTCTCGTGCATCCCTTTTCTTTTCTCAAAGATATTTTTCTTTGAATTGCTACCAAATCATCATGTTTTGTGTTCAACGGCATATAAACCTTTTTAGGTCATTTTAATGCCGAAATCAATTACTCATGATAAACGTTATTTTCATGCACATATATTTGTTTGAATAACAGTGATGGTAGAGCATTGATAAAAGATCGAGCTCTGAAATCGTATTACGCGAGTTCAAACCCCAGTCAAAACTATTGTATTCACTTTAGCTGCCTAATGCAGATGGGGCTCGTTAACTCGGGAGAACAGCTCATGTAAGTGAAGGGTAACACCGAATATAAAAAGCCTGGGTAAGAGCACGTAAAAAATTGCCTTGTGACAAACTTGGGTTAGTGCTCACCAAGTAAATAAAATACTTGTTTGAATAACGCAAGTTTCGCTATATAATTCATAGCTAGAAGGAAGATGGGGATTCATATCTTTCTTAAGGGTATTAGTCGACATGTCGACGTAGATGGGGTAACTTGGATTCGAACCCTCGTAATACAGTTCCGAAGTCTGATTGCCTATCCACTGGACAACGTTGACCGCCCCTCTATTCAGTTTATCTTCGATCTTTTTTTTTCACATCTTTTGCACGACTGTATTATCCCCTCTATGGTTTCTAATTTCTTTCTTCACAAACTCATTCTTGGCTTTTCTTCTTCCCATTTTGCTTCGTTTTTCATTCATTCAATCCCTTTCCTATTTTTCCTTTCCTCTTATCTATTTGTTGTTTAAAGATTCACCTCTTACTTCTATTTCTAACTCATTTCATAACACCCACTGTCTAAGAATATCTTCTCTATTTTTTTTCAAAAGATCGAAAGACGCCAATCAATCAATGGAAAACCTTGTCTTAGGAATCGAGTTGCTGTTGTTGAGTGATGAACAGAACGAATGAGAGAGAGAAGTTTGGAACGAATAGGGAAGAGAGATGAGAAAAGATGGAATTGAAACAGAGATGGAGAGCTTAAGGGAGAGAGAGAGAGTGAAGAAGAGAGAGGGGGCTCATCGAAAAGCGAAAACTGCAGATGATTGCACAGAAAAGCAAGAGAAAATGTGGACACCATGAAAGGAGTATCGTTGATGAAAATGGAAGGTTGACTCGCGTACGAAGAAGACCCAAACGATAATTGAAGTGTCTTAAGTAAAGAAGAACCAAGGTTGACGATGACATTAAAAATCAGTTTTACAGAAAAAGAATGAATAGAAAGAAAAAACAAACAAAAATCAGTTTCCATTTACTGGAGTCCAGTTGATTATTTACAAAGATCAGAAAGATCTGCATTACAATGACATCATAATTTCTACTACATTTTTAAAGAAAAACTGAATATCCTGAAAAAACAAGTAAATATTTTAAGTATTTTAAGCAAATATCCATATCCATCAAGCTAACCTATAAAATGCTTTGTTGTTAAGTTATTTTTACATCTTTATTGTAATATAATTAGGGCTAAGACAAGAATATTTTTTATATCAGCATATTCTTTACATACAGAATACTCTTTTAACAAAAATCATATTATTTTAAAAAAGAATAACCTTTTTGTTAAAAGGATATTCTTTTTTTAAAATAATATGACTAACACACATCGACAATATTCGTAAAAGAATATTCTTTTTGTTAAAATAATATTTTTCGACATATTATAATCTCTTTCAAGAAAATGATTTAATAAAATGCATAATTTTTTTAATTATGTTTTTAATAAAAAGCCTATTCTAAAATAAAGGAATATGCTTTTGACGAAAAACCATATTCTTTAAAAAGATTTTTTAAATTTTTTCCGAGAAAAAAAAGCATATATATTTTTTTTAATATTCCCAAGAAAAAAAAGTATATTCTTTTTAAAAAAAATGTTACCAAGAAAAAAAGGATATTCTTTTTAAAGAGAATATTCCCGCGAAAAAAAAAGCATACTCTTAAGCATATACTAAAAAGAATATTGTCACAGCCCTAATTACATTATTAATGCGAATATATTAATATTTTCTAACATAATTTTTAATATGTTTGTTTAGTGATAACGTTGCTAATGAAATAATGCTTGCTAACATATTTTCATGTTTATTGTATAGTAATATTATTGCTAATGCGATATTTGTAATAGAATTTTTATATGATTGTTTTATAGTAATGGTAATGCTTATAATGAAAAAGAAAGATGACTAGTATTCTGATGCAATTTCAACAGTTAATTTTTATGCTTATTGTTGTGTGTTTGTTATAAATACCAGACAGATATCAAAAGAAAATTGGGAAAACCATAGTATTAGAAAGAATACATGTAGTAATTGTATAAACAACAGTAAAAACGTCAAGTCAATATTATTTTTAGTTTTTATCTTTTCCAATATATAATAAATCTTCGCGTTTTAACCCTTTGAATATATCCTAATCTGTGGTTTGTTCTCAGAAGGACCATAAACATGCATCATCTGTACTTTTAAGAAATAAAAATAAATTGTTTTTTTACTTCGTTTTTTATGGAACTTTTTGACTGACCTTGTATAAATAAGAAACCAAATCCCTTAATAATCATTTTAGAAAGTTACTTCGATAAGTGGAAAATTAAACTTTCGAATCGTAATATACAACCGAATCTCGCTCATGTAACTTTTACAATCACGCTTTTGACCTTGGAAAAACTACGAATATATTCTCTCTAGATATAAATTAAATAGTGCATTTAAATTTAATTCCAACAATGCGTTATAAAAGAAAAACGTTTAACAAAAATGATTGTTTCAACATCGAACTTCTTGAACTTAATGATGGAATATCCCGTTTTATCATAATTCTACAATGATTAATTTTGATAAAAAAGGGATGTACGAGAAACGTTTATATTGAAAACAAGACAATTGTTTGGAACTAATAACGTTGTGCGATTCCCTATTTTTTTAACTTTATTCATGAATAAGGATACAACTGTTTTTAAAACTGTTCATGCCCTTGTAAAGCTGTTTCTTTACATGCTGCCTCAAAATCCTAAACATTTAGGGGAAAAAAATTTAAAATTTATAAGCTCTGTGGTCATTTTTTTAATGTATATTGATGGTGGAAAATGCTTTTATACTTTCTTTAATTTAATCAGACATCAGTCAAATAAATGTTTTCCTAATATATAGGCTATCTTGATTCTAGATTTTGACAAAATATCAGTTTTTTAAAGCAAAGGGATAGTTTTCTTGATTTTCCGTATGTCCCAAAATCGATCGTTTTCTCCGCCCCCGAGAGTTTTCTTTTTATTTCACAAGCATTGAAAAGAGATTTAAATCTATGAAACCAAATATAAATATGCTAATAATAGGTTATAATTCTTAGGAAGCATCATAAAGTTATTAATGTGAAGATATAATGTTTAATTATTATTGTAAAAATATAAGGGTTTTAAAGGCGTTATGAATTGTTGTTTATAATGTTTGGTAATAGTTCGGAATAAAAATTCCATTTTCAAACCAGCAGCTCTTTCCGCTGGAGTTGTTCTTGGATTATTATGAACCCAAGAACAACTAGAGAAAGGCACGGGCTCTTAATAATCCAAGAACTAGAACAGACTGCTACGGAGAGAGCTGCTTGTTTGGAAATAGAATTTTGATTCCGTAATATTACCAAACCTCATAAACAACGCAAATTGTATGTAATGATAATTTATGCCTTCATGACCTTATTCATGAACATGAATCCCAGTCATGTATAATTTGTTATAGGATGAGTGTTCTGTGTCGATGTGGTAGCGACAAAATTAGTTGACAGGATAAATCATTCATTAAATAATGGTAGTATAAAATGACTAATTTACAGTGATTTTGCCGTCTATTCATTACTGCCACTGCTTCATCTCTTGGTTGATTGTTTCTACAACAAAAGAGTACTGTAGAGGCTTTTATAAAAATGATAGTACATTAAAACCTCGTGTGTCATCAAACTTGGGAATGACGAAGTAGAATATTAGATGAGCTACCTTTTGAGGCAGCGTGGAAAGAAACAGCTTTCAAAGGGCATGGACAGTTTTAAGAACATTTGTATCCTTATTCATGAAAGCGTATGATAAAGGTTCAATGCTTACTTTGATAAATATTATCCAAGTTTTATACCATTTATTTCTTATTACATTAGGTTCTTCCATATGTATAGAGAAAATTAATCTTAAAAGTATTTTATATAGCACAGAACATGCACATATATCCTTATTTTCTAAACTTCAGCGTGTTAATAGTATTTATTGCCTTAGATATTGGGTGAGATATTACCATTTACCTTTTTATCGAGCCCATGCTATGGTTCAAACACTTTTCAACAGAGTGTAAGTTATAATGCATTTTCGGTAATCCAAAAGAAACAGAAGACAAAGAGAAAAAATACCAGATAAACATGATCTTTCTGGGCATTAAATGCCCAGTTTGATATACCGTAAAACAAATCAATTAAAGGACTTATAGTTTTTTCGCAACAATAAGGGGATCACTCAAACCAATCTTTTAAAGACGTGACACTGGGATTACAAACTGGGGAACAAAAGTCGTGCCTCAATAAACATTTTTATACACTTTACAAAACTGAAACATAAGCATGTTTTTGCCTTTTTTTTCGATGACCACTTATACAGATTCGTGAACAAGATATTATATAAGGTTTTGATATTTTTTTTTTTTTGTTGGATAAACCAGTTCAAAAGTAAAAAGCAAAAAAAAATGTTTTTAAGCTTATCTTATGTCAAAGAAACATCCGATGTTTTAAGTCAGTTTTTGATTTTTTACTCCTATCTTGTAGAAATATCTTGACCAAAAATAACAAAGTATAATAATAAAATAAACTAAAAACAAAAATCGATTTTACTTTCCTTATAAGTTTATTTTTTTAATTTTTTTTTTTACTTTGTAAATTCTTTTCTTTTCTAAGTTCCTCTTGCATTCCGTACGATACGCTTTACTAAAAGATGAAGTCATACGACTTCTTCTTTTTCATTTATTATGATGCACAAGAAGTTAATATATCATTTATAGAAGTTATATAAAATTTAATGTAAAACATTGAAAAAGATAATGATCAATCTGTTGATGTATCCTTGCTCGAATTTACAATTACAGTGTTCGATATCGGTGATAGACCGTGTATAGTAAGAGGTAAAATGTAAAAGGTAAAATCCAAACCAGGAAAATGGCGGCCGCTGATTACTGTCAGTTTTCACGCTTAGGCAATCGTCAGACCAATATTTGGCGCGCATTTTTACGCTAGTTTACATAGCTGCTGTAGGTTATAGGGATCACGCAAGCGTTTAACTGACAGTTACCAGTGGTTTGGATTTTACCTTTTTGTCTTTTATATATATCCATTTTCGTAGTAAGGTTGCTTAAATTTATAGTTAGAGTGCTCAATATCAGCGATAGAGCGTGTATATTAGTTAAGTGTAGACACGGAGTCAACAGCCTTCTGCGGTTGTCAGTTTCTTGCCTGTGCGGTCATCAGGCCGAATATTGGTTTATTTTTTTTTTAAATCAAGTCTTAAACACGAATTGCTCGCACTGATCCTGGAACGACTGAAACAACTCAATCTTTTGATCAGTCACAAGGTCGTGACACATTTATTTATTTATTTTGGAAACTACCAAATAGTTTTCAGTTTTGGGTAGTCCGATCAGATTTCGTGAGAGCCTGTCTCGCGTCAGTCACCGCTTCTTCGAAGACCTTCTGCTTTCGTGCAACTGAATTACAAAGATTTCTCTACGAAGTTCGTCTAAATCTTGCAAATATGAAGATAACGTTAAAAACAGCTGTGGAGAGAGGTTTTAAACACTCGACGGCCATCTTTTTAGGCCTTTAAGTGACGTTAGATGGAATGTTCTGTTTTTCTTCGGGTTATTTACCCCAAAATATAAAATTTAAATCCAGTATGCGAAACGAAGTCTATTTGAGAATGAATTAAAACCAACTCATCTGTTAAATTGTTTCGGTCATTGGATGAGGGCCATGAAGCAAGCATTAAGTTTAATAGAAATGATCAAATTTCAGTAAATAAAATAAAATTTCACATTCATCCAAGTAAAAAAAATAATTCAAACTTGTATTGTTATAAAATGGGCTGTGACAATATTCTTTTATTGAAGAATATAATTGTTACATCTATAGTTGTTAGGGCTGTGACAAGAATATTTTTAATAATTAAGTAAATAATTTTTATAATATAGAATTTTTAACATAATTACAGAATATTTTTTACTAATTAGTAAAGAATAAAAAGAAATAGTAAAATTTCAAAATAGTCAAGTCTGGGACAAGAATATTTTTTAACAAAAACATACTATCACAGCCCTATTAGTAAGTAAATAATTAAAAGAAATGGTAAAATCATAAAATAGTCTGTGACAACAATAATCTTTATTAAAAGCATATTATCACAGCCCTAAAAGTAATGAATTAAAAGAAATGGTAAAATCACAAAATAGTCTGTGAGAACAAAATAGTCTTTAATAAAAACACATTATCACAGTCCTAGTGATAATTAAACTTTTAAACTTCTATTGATTCAAGAATTAAAAGAAATGGTAAAATCACAAAATAGTCTGTGAGAAGAAATAGTCTTTAACAAAAACACATTATCACAGCCCAAGTGATAATTAAACTTTTAAACTTCTATTGATATGAATAAAATTATCACATTAAAATTTGCCTTTAAATATTATGCTAATATCTTGTCTATTTTATCGGTTTTCCTCCAATCGTTAGGAACATACACGCACCGCACTCACATATATACACGCACGCGCAGAGAATGTTTTTTCTGAATTGTGTTAAGGGAGAACGTTTTTAAATTTTTTGAAATTTGAAAACAGATATATTTTGTTGTTCGTATAAAAAATGTTTACACACGCACACACACACACACACACACACAGACACACAGATATATCTATCTATCTATCTATTTATATATATATATATGTATATATATATATGTATGTATATATATATGTATGTATATATATATATATATATATATATATATGTATATATATGTATATATATATATATATATGTATATATATGTATGTATATACATATATATATCCTTACTTTTAAGGAAGAAATACAGCAAGAACACTGGGTTAAAGTTTAAGACAAGGGATTTTTTTATTTATAAGGGAATACGTGTAACATTAGAGTCTCTACACATCTTTCTTCTTCTTATCTTTCTGTCTTGCTTCCTTCTGCCTCAGTCACGCAAGAGGGTTAGTTATATACAATGTTCATTTCATCTATGAAAGTGTGATAGGTTCATTCCATTGCATCAATATACATGAGCAACAACTCTGCCTTCAATGAGGAAATGCTGAGCTATTGATCCAGCATGAAACTGGAATTCAAGTTCTGAGAAGACGATGAAGATGGCCTAAACTCTCAGAATTAAATGGCAAAATGGTCTAAAATTAATGAAGACCCTACACTGAAGATGAAAACAGAACCTCGAATAACGTAAATTAAAATATAGACTGGTCTAATAAATTCTGCCAATTGATCTATATTGTGAGGATAAAATTGCAGATAAAAGTGGAATTGTGAATATCATGAATAAAGATAATAATCAAGGCTTATCTAACTAATTCAAACAATGAATATCTATTATGACAATAGCGGTAAAGACGATAGTAGAAGTCCATATAACTTATGTTACATGGACTTCTACTCTCAATATAGATATCAAATTGCAAATATGCAATAATTGGCAAAAAGAATATTCGGTCATGAAAGGAGGTCATCGACAAAACGTGGGTAAACACCTACTGTCAACCTCTCTGTATAATTGACACTTTCTTTAGGGTTGTTTTTTTTTTTCGCTTATTCCTATATTTGTTTTTTGTTTAAGTCTTTTATTGTTTATTTTTTACTTACTTCAAACCAAAGCATTTTGCGAGTCCAACAAGGTTCAAGTGATCTGACTCAGAGAGAAAGTTGACTTGTGGAAAATTCTCGAAGGGACATGATTTATGGACTTTCAATGCCTTTGTTTAAGATTGTTAGTTGTCAAGGGTTTTTTTTGCCTGAATAATCGACAACATTCTTTGAAAAAACACATCGTTTTCGACATCTTTTAAAACAAATAAGTTACAATAATAAAATAAAGATTTAAAAAAAACTGTCAGAAAACCTTCCCTTGAGACTTTCTTTACATTTTTGATGTTTTCAGTTCATAGCAGTCAAGTTTAACCCTAACCCAGTCTTTAAGAATACTTTTATACACGTCTTCTTTATTTGCTTGTTTGTTTGTTTTGCCTAGGATTTATTTATACCAAATATTTTGTGATTTGATGCAAAGAAAAATTATTTTTTATCTATAAATGTCTTTTGTGTTCGGATGGTCCAGCAGAATCCACTCCATACCTGCCAAAAAATGCTTTGTGCCAATTCTCCTCGAGTTTTTACCCTCAAGCTCTCAGGCCCAGGGTCAGTGGAAAATAGCTTCTACTAACAGCTGGGGGTGCTTTCTGAAGGTAGAGTGACAATGTATCTCCCCTGACACAGCGAGTAATTCTTCTTCTTCTTTTTCTTCTTCTTCTAATTATTATTATTATTATCATTATTGTTGTTGTTGTTATTGTTATTAATTTGGGGTCTCACACCAATCACCAAACGCTTGCACACCAAGACTCATTGGAGTCTGACTGACGGCAAGTCTCCTCTAATTTCCAGTAGGTTCCGCACCATTTCAGATTTTATTATTATTATTATTATTATTATTATTATTATTATTATTATTATTATTCGTCGTCATCGTTATTAGTAGCAATAGTCCTCGAAATCAAAAGAACGTAATTGAAAACCGATACAAAATTGTAAACAAACTGCAATATATACTTTTCCCATTCTCAGTAAACAAAAGAAGGGTAATATACGGGCATAATGCCAACAAAATTTAATCAAATAAACAAATAAAAAACTTTATTTACAAACAATAATCTTTTGTATAACAATCGATAGAGCGTAGTAAATAGTAAACAAATTGTAGAGTTGTAGTGGGTGTTAAGTATTTTCCGTAATTTTAGTTGTTTACTCTGTAAATATGTATCTCCAAGATTTATAAACATTTTCAAATTGAAGAAAAAGAAAGAACCATTCACAAATTATGTAAAAGTATTTAAAGTGCAACAGTTACAAGATGAGAGCTAAAAAAAAAAAAAAAAAGAATATAACGAAACAAATTTTCTGACAAAGAAATAGTTTTTTTTTTTCCATTTCATCTTTAAATAAAATCAATATAAATATCTAAACAAGTTTTATTTTGAGTCTGGATGTCGTGAAAATGTTTTGTGATACGGAGGGCGCAGCCGGGGACTGTTGCATTACGATAGCACATATATACAAACATACATACACATTTATATACATAAATACATTTGACTTAAAGGGTATTTAGACCTTGGACTAGCATTTTAATTGGTTTTAGCTGAAAAATACTGGTCAGTAGTAGATTTTTTATTTTAAGAAATATGCTAGATTGTATTTACCTAAAAAAGACTAAAACATGAAGAGAACACGGTGTTAAACCGAATAGCAATTAAAAGTCAAATTTAATAAATAAAAATTAAGAAATATGGTTTAACATTAACAAAATATTTCTAATATATATATATATACATATATATACATATATATAAAAATAA
>JAUZSX010300956.1:0-13100 GCA_034780655.1 Idiosepius hallami | reverse complement strand
TTCTTTTACATCAAAAATGGTGTCCTCTTAATCCTTCCTATTTCTGCCATTCAATGATATCCCTGACGACACAACATAAAGATCTTGGATAAGAGTTACAAAAATTTTAATTGTAACCTGTGTAGAAGTACAAAAATACCAATATATAAGCTATATCAGTTGATATATAAAATATGCAAAAAAAAAGATATATATATATATAAAAATTGCTCAGAACATTCCAAATAGCTAAATATCTTTTTAAATGCATACATTTATTATTATTTATTCCAGGTGAATACATTACAACAAGAAAATGAAACCCTAAAGAAAAGAATTATCAGTTTAGAAAAGATGAAAGATAAATCGGATGTGGATACTTATAAAAGTTCCAACAGTGTAAGAAAAGTCTTGGATTTCTTTAGTTTTAAAATGCATTTTTATGTAACAAGTGAACAACAACAAACAAATGGTCACATAAACTATTTAATAAACTTTAATGTACAAAAAAAAAAGAAGCAATTTTTTGTGATATTTTCTTACAACTACAACTGTTATATTATACGCTATATAATATATAATACATATACATAAAAGACTGAAAGAACTAATGCAAACACAGTAGTTTTCTTCAGTAGTCTTTATTTACAGCTGTGTTGTTGACTCTGTCTTTCTTCCTCTCTTTCAGTCAGTTAGGCAGGTAAATTTCACCTGCATAGATAGACTATTACTTGTAGGTCGTCTGTCAAAGTTGTCGCTGCGCTGTTGTTAGTGCGTGTGTTTCCTTCTAGCTGTGTTATGGTTTCTCTCTACCTTCTTCTCAGCTTATTTTTATACAAATTCCAATCCACCTCTTGACATCAGTCCCAAGCTTTTTGGAGTCCGACTGCACTCTATTATTTGAAGTCTATTGTCTATTGACTCAAGCTTGTGTTACAAAATCCCGTGTTTGTATTTATCTTTTATGGATCAAAAGAAAGCAATATGAGAAAAAGTCTTAACATTTTTATTTTTGTTTTCTTCATTGATTAATACTTACACTTTTTATCTTTTTGAAACAGATATGTGATCTGACAACTGTAGCCACAGGTTCTGCAGGAGTAACAACTGATAGTGCCATTCCAAGTCCTACCCCAGGTAGTGCTACACTTTCCTCGTCCTCTTCTTCTGCATCCACTAGTGCAGTCAGTGAACTCATTTCTATACCACTATTACCATCACCTAATCAAGAGGTAAGCTTTTCCATTTACTTTACTGTTGAACCTTATTTTACCTTAATATTTATAGTCTTTTTATTTTTCATATATGAATAATCTATTTTTTTCTTAATTGAATTTGGTTTGAATGATAATACTTCTTTCTAATAATTTAACTGTCAAATATTAAGTAAATCCAACCATCCGTATACTTGAAAAATACTGATACTCACAGAACTAAAACACAATTGTATTGGAATTAAATATTCTCAAAGAGTTTATATACATTCTACTTTAAGGTAAGTGAATAAGAAAGTAAGAGATATGAACTTTAGCCCTTATCACATTCTATATAAAAAAAAATTATTGAAAAATCATTTAGTGGCACATTTTGAAAGCATAGCTTATAAAGGGTGTTACTCAGGTATTGGTTCGTTTTGGAAGTTTGCAGTTTTGTAATGATTAAATCATTACAGTTCAATATAGCTAATTGACATCAAACAAAAGACAATCTCTAAATATTTTTAATATAGATAATTGATTCAAAATAATCCAAAGTTTCTTTTATCAAACAAATTTTATTGATTTTATAATGACTATAAATTGAAACATTTACAACTGATTTAATTTTCTGTTTGTCACATGAGAAACCTTTTTCTTGCTTCACTTCTCTAAACAACAAATATTAGCAATATATATATATATATATATTAAATAAAATAAAAACAAAAAAAACTACTGAAAAAAATAAACAAAATAAAAATAACCAATAAACGAATAACATTTAAACCAACTTTCATAATAAAAACTTGAGAGAATCAAATAAACATAAACAAAATACCATTCTGGTATTAAATGACTGGAAAAGTGGTTGATATGCCGTTAAATCTCAAATCAAATCAAAGTAAATAATGAAACAAAGTAAGAAATAAATCCAAAAATTCTGCAGAATATCAAAACTACATAAAATAAATATTATGCATTTAGCAATCTAACAAATTTAAAATTTAATTGTGTAACAGTTGTGCTACAATCAACAGTTTTCATCTTTACAGTGAACTTTCTTTAAAATCCATTATCAGTTACTTTTATTAATTTCTTGTTAAATTTTTCTGCAGACTGCTGCATCATTAGCCAACAAAAAAGTTTCAAACAATGGATTATCTTTTAATGGAACAACATTCTCCAATGGTTCAACATCTTCACATAACCAGACACCTCTTAAACCTCTCTGTAAGTATTAGTAATGTTTTCATAATAAATGGTTTCTTGAATATTAATTTGCTTTATACTGCTTAACACCTTAATAAAATTAAAACATTAATGATCAAAATAAAAATAGTTTACACTATTAATTTTGTCTTTCTCCCTTTTTACATTGGTAATCAATACTACCACTGCTAAATTTGGAATCCTGAAAAAATTGTTTTATTTTTCTCTGTCATTCCCAGATATTTTCTCTAAGTTCCCTGAGTAAGGAAATCTATAGATTTTAGAATCAAAAGCATTTTAAAACTATTTAGATATCATTCCTGAATAAAATGTCCAAGTATGAAAAATAATCTGATGTTTATATATATATATATATATATATATATATATATAAACATCAGATTGTGCCTCCTCAGGTAGTCTGGTATGGAGTGAAGAAAAAAAAGATGAACATAGTTAAGACAGTGCCAGTCACTGGACAGTGAACACCAAACACAAGAACACACACACCATACCCCACCACGACACATCACACAAATAAAAACCCACAGTAACAAAAAAGAAAAAAAGTACACATCCCAAATACAGAAACATCACTCCATACTAGACTACTTGAGGAGGCACATGGGTGCCAAGATCCATAGGATCGTAGTCAAATATATAACTGCTCTATTTGTAAACCCAAATATTGAGTACTCTATTTTGCAATAAAAAAAAAATATATTTGTTCTCAATCTACCCAAAAAAGTGTGGATAAGACCCATGTATATATGCACACACAAATATATCTTTATTTTAATCCTTTAGATGAACTAATATTCTAATACATATTTTTTTTTGTTTCAGTGCAACCGCCACCTGGTAAATCCCGAACAATCCCCATATCAAAATCTACTCCACAAACACCTGGTATGAATCTAGAAATAAATAAAACTTAATTTTTGTATAAAATTCTTTACACAGTTTAAATAGAATTGTTACTTTATAGATTTGCTAATAATATCATTCATTTCTTTGTATGCATTGAAATGTAACTAAATCTAGAGTGGTTAACTTCTAGTTGATTTGATTGGTTATAATTATTTGTAAAAAAGATATTTAACAAATAAAATAACCAAAACAACAAAAATAGCTTAGAAAATTAGAATAATTGCATAATCTTATAATAATCCACTTACAGTAAGCATTGTTACCTCAGCCTAGAACAAAAACTGGCCATAGTCACTTTCCTAGAACAAATCAAACTTTTAAACAAATGATTAGAACTTAGATTCAAATATAGAGCCAAAAACAAGTTTTTACTAAATCCCCTAAAATCAAACACTCAAAACACTAAAGAATAACCATTATAACACACACACACACACACACTTATAAACAAGTACTTAGAGTTTTAATGTTCATTATTTTTTCATATTATCTAATATGAATTTAATGGATTAACTATGCTTGTGTTAAGCACACATTTCAATTCCAAAACATTGCCTTGAAAATTCATAAAATATTGAACAAAAAAGTAAATTAGAATATTATGACTAGATTAAGACTTCAGTAGTAGTGTGATAGCTATATATGAATATTACGTGTGCATGTGCTGACATATGTTTATAAAGTTTTAAAAATATATTTTTATCAGTTTCTCCTGCTGGAGTGAATCTATTTGCTGCGAACAGTGCAGAAAACCCGACCAGATCCAATAATGATGATCCATTTGGAATGGGCGACTTTAATCCTTTTACCATGGGAACCAAATCTAATCAAGATCTTGATATGGCAATTAACAAAGCTGACAAAGAACTTATGGACCTACAGGTAAAATACCTATATAGTAACTATTTATTTAAATGTAAAGTGTTGCATGAAAATTATTAGATTGGATTCAATATTTAGATAAATTTTGGTTAAGATTGAAACATGAAATTCAGTTTGTTTTTACATGTTTTTTTTTTTACTTCTTGAAATTCTTATTTTTAACTAATCATTTTTCAAATTGAAGTCTCCAGTCATCCCAATGAAATTACACTTCAACATTGGGAGAAAGTATTAAATATCTCTTTATAATAAGTAGATTTTACTGAGAAAGTTTGACAGTTTGCATATTAAATTCATCTGACTTGTGGATAATTCTACAATCTAAATAAATGTACTCTTTCTTTACTACCTCGACACCAATATTTAATAACTTTGTATCAAATTCAATGATTTTTGCTTCTATTATTTTTTATACATTTTTCATAGGGTTTCATTACATTACCATTAATTATCATCATGAGTTTTTATTACTAACTTTTTGGCTTATATATATTTTTTATTTTTCTTTCAATTTATAGGCTGGTTTCAGTCGAGGTTTGTCTTTTGGTCCTGAAGATTTTTCATTGGATGATCTTGACCCTCTAAATCAGAAATCGTAATGCTGTTACTCTCACAGATTGTGCTGAAAAATATAAATTCAGGGAATAAAAGTTGGGAACCATAAACTATAAAGGAT
The DNA here is from genome assembly GCA_034780655.1 of Idiosepius hallami. Lineage (NCBI taxonomy): Eukaryota > Metazoa > Mollusca > Cephalopoda > Idiosepiidae > Idiosepius > Idiosepius hallami. The sequence continues at coordinate 8,225 of JAUZSX010300956.1, read as the reverse complement.
CAAAAGTTGTGGATGAAAATGGAATTAAACTGAACTCTGCATCTTTTTTTCTTCTCATAACATCAAATCTCTTGAATGTTTTCTGTTTAGTCTCACATGCAGTGCTTTTCCTCTTATTATATTTTTAATTTCAAGAAGAGTTTCATGAAATACTTTATTGCTCTTCTCTGGGGAAATGTACAGCCTGTTAACTACCCAAGTACCTTGTTTTATCTTTATGGTGCATATGAAGAGTGGAAGGATTAATTAGACCTTACAAATCTTTAGTTAATGTCCAAGTACATACTTTTACCAGTACTGCTGAAGAACAACAATTTCTTGTTTTTAATTGTCAAGTTCTTTGTTAAATATCATAGGAAGATTAACACAATTCTTTTCATTTATTATCAGTTTCAGTTTGTGAAAATATTTTATTTCCCTAGTAAATATATCCACCATTGCTAGGCTATAAAGATATGTTGAAACTTTGATGTAATTGTGAACATAATAATACTTAACAAAATAGAAAAATATTAAATTATTTGAAATGTTCTAAAATATTTAATCTGTAAGACATATTGAATTTATGCCACTTTCTTGCCATAAAAGTGGGATTTAGTTAAATATTTCGTAGAATTATCTTAAAAGTAAACTTTGATGTCGAACTAGATTCTGAATTTTTTTGTCTATCTACATACGTATAAAACATTACATTTTCTATCATAACAGATGACACTTTTCTAATGAAATATTTCTTTCAGAATTTGTTTTATAAATGGTAGTTTAAATAGTTGATAAAAACATGTAGAAGAGAAAACCTTCACTCTCATCATAATGCAGAAATAAGACCCAATTTGTGCCTTTTTTTTAACAGCAGGACCAAAAAAAAAACTTTTTAGTAGATTTGAAAAAAGACATTTTGTTTCTCTCCAATTATCTTTTTGAAATTCTTCAAGTAATTTTCCAATATTCCTATTGATCAAGTGGATTTGATGTAAATATACTTCAAAATGTTAGATAAATCCTGAACATAAATGGCTAAAGAATATATCAACATATTGAAACTAAGAAAAAAAAATGAATACATTCATTGAAACAAAATTTGAAATTCATATTCTTTGGGATATTAAAAAAAACATACATGTAAAAACCGTTTATTGTATGCAGTAATTCCTTGGGTTATTAAAAAGAAATTTAGTTTTTTTATATATAGTTTTGAACAGCATTGTAAAAAATCATTATCTATTGATCTACAAAAACACTGCAATAAATAAATTAGATTCAAAATCCATAATTTATGCCCACAAAAACTTTAGGAATGTTTTTATATCATTTAGTATCAAATCCTTTAGAAAAAAAACTTTTCAAAGATCTGTTTTTTCCTAATGTGTTAACATTTCTCTCCCTTTGCATTTCAATTCTAAACATTCTATTCATACATTTTTCTTCTTTCAATATTGTCAATTAAAAAGTCATTTTTGTATAATGGATTAAGCAGACCTAAAATTGTGTATATTAAAAACCGGACGCAGACTAAATTCATTAATAGATTGAAACAGATATTTTGTGTCAACTCTGAGAATTATTTGTATCCTAAAGATTATTATTATAGAAATAAATCAAATATTTTTAAGGTAGATTTATATTTTCTATTTTGCATGTTTGTGATCAAATGAATGGATATTTGCCTGAATATAATAGCAATAAAAGGAAAAGCAGTTCAATAAGCAAATATAATTCTATTCAGTGATTATAAGAAAATGGTCTATTTATAAGATTTTTAAGATACAAATTAATAATTGTATATTTCTAGTTTTTTTGTTTTCATACTCTGAGAAATTAAACTTACTCTAAGTACGTTATGCAAATAAAGATATTTCATGTTTTTCAGATGTATTTTACTTTCACTTTTAGAAAAGTAGGTTTTCCTTACCTAAAATGTTCCATTGATGACCTCCTAGTTATGAAGGAATATCTTTAAATGTTTTATGATTAATTAATCTTACCTAGTGCTGTCTTTTTTGTTTCTACATCTCTTGCAACAAAATTTCACTTATACTTAACTATGACTTTAGAAAAAGAATTGTTAAATTATCTATATTTAACTTTTTAAAATTTGCATGCAATAACTTTTTTTTCTTGTGTAAAGGCATTCACGAATGCAAATCCATCTTTCACCCTAATGATTTATATTGACTTATCAGTTTACATTTTACTTCACTCTTGCATTTTTAATTATGCAAATCTACATCAACATTTCAAACAGCCTGTGATCCTATTTCTAAACAATGTTTGGTACTAAGTCCCTCTAATTCTAATAAGTTAAAAAAAAAAAGTTGCATAAATTTGATTACACACGTTATTAGTTTTTTTTTTTACTTTTCATCATTTCAAATTACATAAGATAAATTCCAACAGAATATTTTGACTCTGTAAACTGCAAATACTTATATATTATATTATATAAAAGGCTAAATTTGCAGATTTCATTTTTTGAAAAAACATTTCTAGACATTATTCATCGAATATCTTGTGTATTTTATTGTTAGAAGTTCACAGCTTTCTTGAATATTGAATTAGATCATAATAGATGTTTTAGTTTCTAAAAAATAAATATCAGAAACTATTTAAGTCGTAGGTTAACTAATTTTGTATATTTTTTTAAAAAAAGTAAAACTTTTTTGATTTTCATATAACAAATTATTTTCATTTTATATAAAAATGTAAACATCAACTACATTTTTTTTAATACTATACCATGAAACTACCATAATTTTTCTTTCAGTTAAGATTAGACATAAAGTGTTTCTGTTCCCTTCAGAGATAATTCCTTTATCTTCATTATTATCTCATTTCAACACTTGCTTATATTTCACTTTTTTCACCTAGCTATTTTTTTTCTTTATCTCTGTTCTTTACCCAAACCACTTTTTACTACTTTCCACCTTTTTTTTTTTTTTTTTTTTTTACTAATCTTAATTTTTTTATTTTATTTTTTTTTTAATTTAAATTTTCATAGGATAAATATTTTGAAACTGAAATTTTAAAAAAAAATTACTTATAAACACATTTGATTGATAAAAATACTTAGCTGCAAAAAACTTTTTTTTTTCGTCTTTAAAGAAAATTATGAATAAAATGTTTATTATTTAAAAGAAGCATCACTGGCAAGTATAGCTGTGAATTACTATTTACATTTGTTTTTGATGATTTTTATGAATACGTTTTGTCTTAAAATTCTATTATAATTGTTTCAAGAAAGAATAAAAATGCATTGAGACTCTTAGTGATCTGACAAAGCCAGATAAAAAATATTTTTATATGCAATAAATTAAAATAAAAGTCCATATTTGGGGGACTTTTTTCTTCTTCAATATTGAAAGAAAAACTACATAAATGTCTTAATGCACTACATTTATGTATAGACATTGTTCTGGACTTTAAAAAGTAAATTACGTTATGTAATCCATTTTTTTTTAAGGAGGTGCTATCATCAATTATACTTACAAAGATAATGCATAACTGTGCCATATGATGGTAAAACTTAGATAACTCATGACTTGAATGTAACTGTATATTTTATTTATAAAATAACAGTTTACCAATTTCTAAATAAAAAAAGTTATTTTCATTGAAAATAGAATTTATTCAGAAATGCTGAGAACAAGACTGTTGAATAAAATTCAATGTGTACTGAATGTTTTTTTTTCACAACTTGTACAGAATTAGTATTGACTGTATGAAAAATATCAGTAAAAATGTATGACAACAAAAATATTAGAATTGCATGAATTTGATCATTTAATTGGAAAGACACAGCAAATCTAAGCTATAATAGATTTTATATAACTTTTTAATACGAGTTGTAGTTTTTTTTTTGTCTAGCAACTCTTATCAAGAATAAAAATATTTCTCTATTCTATAACCTTGACTGTTTGCTTTGTGATTCATCTCTAGCTAAAGACAGAAAATTTAGTTGCTGCAATCCTTGTGCTTAGTTTTTATAGATTGGGATGATCATGACATTTTTTAAATTCTTGTAGCAACATTCCTTGTTACCAACATATTACTATTGGTTGGAAGTTTTTTTTTAACTAAGAATAAATGGGAATAGCAAAACCTAATTTATTTTGACATTGCTACATAATGCACTCTAGGGAAAACTTTGCTAGCATTTAATGATTCACAGGAGTTGATATTATATTTACTTGGTGAACACCAACCAAAGTTTGGCACAAGGCCATTTTACGTGCAGTGTTACCCTTCACCTATGTGAGCTACTCTCCCGAGTTAACCATCCCCATCTGCCTGAGACAGCTAAAGTGAATACAATAGTTTTGACTGGGGTTTGAACTCGCATTATACAATTCCAGAGCCCGAGCTTTTACCAATGCTCCACCGTCACTGCTCACAGGAGTTGATATGCTGTAAAAATAATCTGGGTTAAATATTAAATTGATCAAGAACCAAGAAAAATGAAGTTGCTTAGTGACAAAGAAAATTTTATATTTTCTATTAAAAATTTGTATAGAACCAGAACCAGATAATTAAAAAAAACTTACACACTGGTTTCTTCACATGTGAGCTAATATTAGAAAATAGGTTTTATGTCTTAATCAGAATTGATTAAATCTCTTGATTTGACTCTAGTACTTCACTTCTTTTAATCAAATAATTATATGCTAATAAAATCAGTTCAAGTTTAATAATTCATTTATTTCAAAAGATAACTACTGCCATGTGTGTTAACTAAACAAATACTGAAAAAACAAAATTCATCAATGAAAATAGAAAAAAAATTAAACATTGTATGAAAAGACTTGATTCTGTTAGTATGTATTAAAAGATAAGAAAATCTGTATCAAATTATTTTGATTAAAAGTAAAGGAAAATTTCAAATAATTACTAATCTTGTAAACTTAAAATTATTAACTCCTAGCTGCTTTTTATAAGATTATTTTTGCCTCTTTCACTTTAGTGAATTTGGAGCATAACAGGCACAATCACCAGTATGTAATTGTTGTCCATTAAATTGATTCTCTTATGTGGCTTCGCACATAATTACAGGAGCAAGATTGATAATTTTTTTAAAGAGCCACATTAACACATGCTGAGTTAATCAAATCATGTTGGTTGTGTTTTAATAACCAGCAAAAAAAAATACTTAGAATAATAGTTTCTAAAATAAAATATAATTGGAAAGAAAGACATGGAATTAACAATGCTAATTTATCTTTTGGAACAAGGTATAATATTTTTTAATAAAGCTGTTTCAAATGAGTGAAACTAAGACTTAATATTCAAATGCAGTCATGTTTGAATGATATTTTATAATTTGATTATAAACTATTCGTTATACTGTCAAAGATGAATTTATCTTAAACAATCCATATAAACTACATTCAGACTAAATACCCTTTCTGAATTAGTTTTGATAATATAAGAGAAAATGAAGAAATATTAGCATGTAAGAACAAAATAGCAATTAAAAAGATATTTGAACAACAAAAAAGACATTAAACAGATTAGTTTTTTTAAAAAAAGATTTAATAAAATTAGTAACAAAAAATTTTGTCAATTTTTATTTTTCCATTGTTGCATCCAAGATGTAATCTGTGTGAGGTTATTTTCTAAATCATCAGGTGTATTACTTGTGAGTTCATGAACAATTTCTGTTTTGTAGGCATTTTGGGCCTCTTCTAATATGGTCTGGAATATTTCACATTGAATATTATCTTCTAGTTTTTTTCCACTGTACCCTCTGTGAAATATTTAAACAAAAACAAAAGAATTATCAAATAATGATATTTGTTGGAGTAAATCATTTTTAATGTAAGGACATTTCTGCAATTTAAAAAATTGCATTATTCAAATTATACAGGATTCCAGAATACATTTAAGACAACATGAGGTAATCTTGTCATCAAACTTCACCAGAAGCTCACTAAATTAATATAATACATGCATTAATTTAAACTATTTGGAAGCAGGGTGACAATTTTAAATTTGTTCACTTTATGACATTTGTAGTATATTGGGTTTAGTGAATTCAAAGGAAGGTTTATTTTTTAGACAAATGCAAAGAGAAGTTGATAATTAGATTAAATAGACAAACTAATGAAGAAAGACAAAATAGATTTTTCAGAAAAAAAAGGTGAGCAGACAATTTTGATAAAGGTTAAATAATTAGATTGTAAGAAAAATTGATTTTTGTTTTCAGCTTAAAAAGATCTTCTGCCAATAATTCCTGATTCATTATGATTAACTTGAACCATCAAGTTTATTCTGCCTCATTTTTGCCATTAATCATTTTTTTTTTTTTTTTTAGTAAGGGAATTTTCTCTTATTAAATTCTTGGATTTCGCTGGCCCATAACAACCTTCATTATTTGATTAATTTACTTCTATTGGTGCTGTTTGTCCACCTCATTGAAAGTTTCAGGCTTTCTATAACAGCAAACTTCCTCAGTGGCTGGCCTGACTGAAAGCTATTAAACACTCGTCCCATGCGTGGATTGAGAATTAAAATAGTAAACTAAGAATAGCGAGATAAGATTAAGAAGAAAAATCGATCATAAATGAATAATTATCATTTGTTATAACATTTTCATTGGCTAAATAACAGCATTAAGAACTGTTCATAGTGGTTCAATCCTAATTCTATAGAGAGATTGTGAGATTTGCAAGACTTGGCTTTAAAGGTATAAGAAAAATATTAAGATCCAAAGAAGAATTACTTGCTTAAATGTCCTGGAAATAAAACACCAGGTGTTAAATTGTAATCTGTTTAAATGTCAGCTAGCAAATTTACAATGTAAACAAGAATCTTTAGAAAACCAGATAAACTTTTAGTATATTTGACAGCAAGGAAATTCCAATAAGGAAAACTGAAGCGATATGATGACTACTGATTTGTGTCCAACTTAATCATCAAGATTTCAATAAATGAAATGGTTAAAAGTAATTTGTTGAATCTGAAGAGAAATAGAAGATTTCAAATTGTGATGAGAAATATTGTGTTTGATTAAATGGTATTTAATCAATGACATTTGATTTTTGTAACACTTCTGATTTTCTCAAAATTGTCTCATATCTTAACAAAATTTTGTAGGAATTATATAAAGCACAAAAAATAAGGATTTGTTTTTGAAAATGCTTGTTTTTCCACCTTGTGGGCTAAAATGCCAAAAATGTACAAAAACAACAGTTAATTTGCAAACATCTAAATATTCCTTACAATTAAAGGTCATTTTTATACAACTGAAATATTAATGACTAGGGCTGCAACAATATGCTTTTATTAAAGAATATTCTTTTCATAGCCCAAATAACTAGGACTATGACAAGAATATTATTCAATATAAGCATATTGTCACAGCCCTATTAATGACCTAAGGAAACTATTGGTTTGCATCTTATGAGACAGAAATACTGATGAATATTATAAAGTGAAATTAAAACTAATACAACACTACAACTGGCCAATAGCAGAAAAATTTTGGTATAGTTTGGCAACATAATCAAGGTAGACAACTCTTAATTTACTAGCATAGTATTAGTAATCTACCAAAACCTGTTTCTTCATCAGTTGATTCGTTGTTTTCAGTTAGTTCAGAAAAGTCAGCCAAATCAAAAACAAAGTTAATTTTTTCCAAAATAATAAAACATACCAACCTATTTTGTAATCTGTTGTAGAGGAGAGTATTATCTGTTCGTAAAACAAATACAGCTTCAAACCATCGCTCCGGAAAAAACTCACAACTGTGGTATTCAACTATATTTCCTCCATTCTGCATTTGCTCTTCAAGTTCATCAATAACCTAAAATAGTTCAAAATTTTTATTATGAATTTCTATAGAACCTTTAAGAGCAATAAATAACTTTTTTTACAATTAATTGAAAATTAAATAAAACACTTTTTAAAAACCTAATAAAAAGTTTTCTTTTTAAATTGTAAGTTCTAAATTTCATGATGAAACAGAAAATCAAATTTGAGATAAAACATTCAAAATCATTAGAAAATTCTCTCACACATTTTTTATATAAAATCAAACAAATAATTTATATGCATTTGATAAGATTTATCCAGTGAATGGAGAACCTCAATAAGGTTAAGTCATTTATGTTTTTCTATTGCAAAATTCAAGAAATAAATAGTTTTCTATTGATTAGATATCATTCAACCACGGTAGTGGTTGAATATATTCTTAACCCTGAAATTTCATGAATCGAGACACATTCAAACCC
>JAUZSX010300945.1:0-13101 GCA_034780655.1 Idiosepius hallami | reverse complement strand
ACTGCTAGCAGGCACTTTACCAAATGTATGTAAAAATATGAATAAAATAAATAATCATTTTTAACGCTAATATTTGTATCTACATCATCAATTTATAACCACCAAACCACAAATATTACAACTCTATTTGTCCCTCCCTCCCCCTCCCCTTTTTTATAAAATTTTATTCAGAATGCAATTCTTTATTCTGTGAAGTTTCCTGAATTGAATGAGAAAGTTTTGGGGATTGATATAAGATACGTCATGAAGGGAAGGGGAAAAGAACATTGGTGAAAACCTTTAGTTTAACCCTTTCGACCCTAAAGGGCCGATACATTGGCCTTAGTAAACAAAGGTAAAAAAGACACACTGACATTTCTACCCTTATAGGTTTTTTTAATTGAACGGCTCTGAGTGACTACTTGGTAATACTGCTAAGTCAGGATCGAAAGGTGGAGGTTGAAATATCATTGTGTGTGTATCTTCATTTGCAACTGAGCCGATATATCGATTCTTTAGGGTTTAAAGGGTTAAATAATTAATTAACCGAGTCTAGTGTATCTGAAAGTATTCAAATATGACGTTGGCCAGCCTCATTAAAGTTGCTAAGTTACAAATGAAGAAAAAGTTTAAGAAAATCGAATTTAAAATGTGGAAACCTGAAAAGAGAGTCACTGAAAGACAAACCCAGAGACATGGACGCACTTAGAGGACCCAACCAAACACCAAAACATGATATTGTAGCTTTTAGATTATATAATGATATTGTGCTACTATCACTCACGATACCAATTGGCCAATGGGTTCAGGATTACCACATTTTGACTTGTAGTTTTTGTTCCTGCTTTTTTTTTTTTTTTTTTATTCTTGAAAAGTTGAACATGGTCGAGTGATAAAGGATGAATTTGGTGTTAAAGGGAAGAAAAATTACCAAGCAATCAAGAAAAATATTGACAAAGTCTTTTATCAGTAGTGTATCAAGGAAGGGATGGAGGGGGCGGTCCGCCCAGGGTGGCACATTCCAAAGGGCGGCATTTTGAGATAGACAATAAAAAAATAGTAAAAAGCTAAAAGAAAAAAATCTGAAATTTTATAACCAAAATGAGTTTTTAAGTTTGTAGTTTTTTTTGTTTTGTTTTATGTGCGTAGTGGTACTGTTTTTAAACGGATTTTTTAAACTGTATCATCAGTCAAATGAAAATAAATATTTTAGGTTGAAAATAATTAGATCCTTGATTGTAGTTCCATAAAAATTAATATTTTTGGAATTTTGAATCTTAACGGGGTATCAGTGGTTAGGGGTGGCGGCGCAAATTTTATGACCACCCAGGGCGGCAAAAACTGTTGCTACACCACTGGTTTTTATTAACAGAAACAAACATTTATTTACACAATTTTCAGCAAACACCGTGAAGGGGGGTGAGTGTTTTAGGAAAATGCAGTGGCAACGGATTTAGTTCTTTTAAGCAGACAAAACCTTAAAACAACTCGATTTTTCGCTTTTGGTATCCTTTATTTATGGACACGATTTCCTAATAATCTGCTCCTGATTGGCCAGCCAATGGGCATTGCCGACCAATAGCTATCGTCATAACAATTATCCAGGTTTGTCTCTCATTGGATTAGGTAATCGGCCAATCAGCCGCAGTCATCAAGACGGAGGAGGGAGAAATCCTCCTGAGCTGACCAATGACTAATGATCTATAGCCGTCAAGGCCTTGTGCCAAAGTTTACCTGAAATGTTTACCAAGGTAGCTTTGTTTTTTGTCTTCACAGTTTTATGGGTCAACGTGATGATGGGCTTCTTGGGTCACAATCACGTATTAATAAACTGCATTTGTTATTACCCTTGGTTCTTAAAAGATGTTTCATACCCAAAACGAATTTATTTATTTTTTATAACTGTTTAATAAAACAATTAACATAATTTAATTTATTCGCCGGTTAACTTTTTAAGATTTAAATGAAAGTTTTAATTTAAATTTAAAAGAATTTTTAATGCTGTTGCAATATTTTAAGTTTTATTTTTATTTTATTCATTTTGATTATAATGTCTTGTTTTTTTCTTTACCAGTTTTCATTAGAAGTTTGTTGGGTTTTTTTTTAATTTTTTAAGTTTAATCATTTACTTTTTACGCTTGCATTTTTCTGTGTAGTGTTTATTGTTTAACTTCATTATATTTTTCAAAATTTTCCCATTTTGAATTTAAAAAGAGAAGAAGAAGAAGAAGAAGAAGAAGAAAAAAGTGCAGATCAGAAATTGACGAGTTCTTCTTCTTCAACTGGAACAAAATCTGAAGATCGATTGATTGCCACGATTGGAAGAATAAAAGATCGATTTCTCTCCAACCCTCGACTCTTTCTCTTCCCAATCAACACGCATCGATGAATGCAACAACCCTCCTCTTCCTCCTACCCTCATAGCAACAAACATCCCCCTCCTTCTTCCCCAATACTGACCCCTTCCACCCCTTCCACCTCCTCCTTCCTCATTAAATGACCACAACGACGTCCATTCGGGTCACAAAAGTCCGAAACGACAAGACCTTTTTTTTTCCAACTTTTTAAGATTCGAAAAAAAAAAAGTCTAAAAAAAAACAAAAATGAGGAAATATTTTTTTTTAATATTTGCAATCGCCACGAGAATTGGTAAGAAAACTTTTCTTTTTTTTTTTTAAATTGATTTCTTTTCTCGAGAATTCTTCGAAACGATTCTTTTTTTTCTATTCTCTTAGTCTTTCTTTTCTGGTCATTAACAAGGCTTCTCCTTCTCTTCATCTTCACAGACACAGACAGCTCTGAGTGCTTTCTGCTCTGCGTGTCTGATGTTTAGGGAATTAAAACTTGTTTTTTTTTATATATTTTTTTATTCTAAAATAATTTATTTGCATTTCTGAAAATAATTCAAAAAGTCGGTTTGTTTGTTTTTTGTTAATGAACTAATAATACCATTGGGAAAGGTATAAGTGAGGATCGATATCGACAGAGATTGGAGAACTGATTGATTCTGTGAATTAGGCAAGGGTCAAGAAAAGTGGCATTACTTACATCAAACCAAATTGAGGAGAGCCTGAGATGAAACTCTTCTTCCAAATAACCCGCCGACATTTTTAAGCAGACGACAACAACACACACCACACATAGACTCCACAAAGCACGAAGAAGTTTTTTTCACTTTCTTTCTTTCTTTGCCTGTTTTTGTGTTTTTTCTTCTTAAAATTTCTTACTCAAGCTACTGAAGAACTATATGAAATAACACAGTTCTGGTCTTAGATTTTTCTAATTTTCTGATAATGTTTATTTATTTTTTTATTTTGTTGTGACAAATGAAAAAAATAAAGCTTCTGTCGATATAAGAAAAAAATTATCAAAAATATTTAATATTTTTTAGAATAGATAATAAATTGAAAAAAAAACACAAAGTATGAAAAGGTATCAATGATGGTGGAAATAATGCATTCTTTTTACAAAATACGGCGAGATTTGAAGTAAAGACTTGATCTTTCTGACTAAAAAAGACAAGGAATCGACAGTGCCAAATGCAGCCAGCCTGCAGTGCAGTGCAGCAGCACTGCAGCAGTCAGCACCAGTCAGTCAGCACCTCTCAGACCTTAATGCCTAAATCTTCTAAAAAAACTATTTTAAAAAAAGCTAAATCTAATTTTTACTTTACCTATTGATAAAAAATATACAAAGATTTAAATTATGCACAAAGCAATGTTTTTTTTTCTCTCTTTTAATGATAAATAAACAAAGTTTTGGACTTCATCAGGAATCTCCTTTAAGTGAAGTTGTTCTGACTGGCTTACTATTAGAATTTATTGAAATAAATCATATATTAATCTGTAGAGTAAGATTGCTTATATTTAGAGTGCGAGTGCTCACTCAATATCAGAGATAGACACTGTATATTAGTAAGCGTAGACAATGGCTTTCGGTGACTGTCAATTTCTCGCCAGCGCGGTCATTAATAAAATAAATGGGAAGAAAATAAACGAGGAAAAAGTCTAGTAAGGTAAAAATGAAAAAAGAAGTTATTGTGTGTGTGTGTGTGTGTGTGTGTGTGAGAGAGAGAGAGAGAGAGAGAGAGAGAGAGAGAAAGAGAAAGAAAGAGAGAGAAAGAGAGTGTGAGTGAGTCTTAGTCTTTTATTTTTGTGTGTGTGTTTTTTTGTTGTGGCGCCGAGTGGTGGTGAAAGAAGGAACAAGGGCAGGTTGATAGATTAAGAGAGTTTATAACAGGTTTTGTTAGTAGTACAGAGAAAGGGTTAGTATAGTTATTAGTTATTGGCGGGTCGTCCGCCCGAACAAGTAGCTTTGTCTTTTGCCTTCTGACGAGCATGCGAGCATGGCTCTGCTTACATGCCCGTTGGACGAGTCTATTTTGTAGGAGTAGGAGGGGTGTAAGCCCCTACAACAGTTTGTTTTTTTAATGATTAATATTCATTTATTAAAAAATAGACAAAATTGTTCTTGATTTTCTGAATTATTTTTGTCCCGGGTGTGTGTGTGTGTGTGAGTGTGAAGAAGAAAACACTGTTGCGGGACGTATGCGGTCTGGAGATTAAAATTTCTATTTTTGATTTTGCATGATTGAAATTGTTTGATGATAATTTGATTGTGGAATTTGAATTAGAAATTTGGATTGAAAAAAAAAGATTTTTTTTTTGTTATTTTTTATGAAAATTTATGACAATTTTTTTTCTTTTCTTTTAGCGTTTCCTGCATTGTCAAATCTGATCATTTCACCCCAAAACGGAACCGAATTGTACGTGTCGAGCAACAATTGCGCCATTCTAAATATTACTCAGAATGTAGTCAACAGTTATTTAGAAATTTCCATCAACAATAAAAGTATTCAACACTGGTCTTCTCCTAGTTTACCCTTGTCCATAACACTGACACCGGATAACTTTTCCAGTTATGGCAGTCAAGATTTGGTCTTATCAAGCATCCAATCTTTTTTCTGGTACCCGGTTTTTTACGAAGAAGTCATAGACCTGATCAGTGTGGAGCCAAGTGAATCGGTCTTTTTGGACAAGACGACAACTAACTTTACAATCAATGTCGGTAAAGGGTCCAACCTTCTCTTAAACATGTTTGTGGTTTCTCAATCCTCCTTCAGATACCTGACTTGTTCCAAAAGCCAAAAGACATTTGTTGTTCCATACGATTTCAATGTCTGTAATAATTTAGATTTAGAATTTTTTTTATTCAATACTATTTACAAAAAATCTGTTCTCAAGTCCATCGTTATTCTTCCCAATGTAGACAAATTTGATGTTGTCTTTCAAAGCTTCTATATTGTTCCGCCGAGTACTCTTGAAATTAATGTCACTTACTCGGGATGCGATCTGAGTAAATCGAATGTCACCGTAAAATTGCTGATCAATAATCAACTGGGAAGATTGATTGATTTAAAGTCAAGGAATTTCACTTTTAGCGTGAAAAACTTTCGATCTGTAGGGACAGTAAATGTCAGCGTTGTTATTAAATCGGGCTTTGATAGCGCATCTTACTCTCAGGATATTCTTGTCGTCTCAAACGCCACTTTACAACCGGAAAAGACGGAATATTTTCTTGGAGACACGGTTCGATTTCAACTCAACCAATCAACAATAGCATTAGAGGAATTTCGAATCAATATAAGCAATAGCATCAATGAATTCTATTTTGTGAACCAGTCGAAATTCATTGATCTGCCTTTACCAAAAGACACCAAAAGTAGCGTCTACAACATCACTTGGACGCTAAGCAGTCCGTATTTCATTAAAACTGGTTCTGTCAAAGTGTCTGCTTATGGAAAATTGACAAATGTTAGTGTTGAGAAAAAGTCGATTACATTACCGAACGGATTGAGAAAGTTTGATATTAGTGTCGAATCGGCGGGTTCTGTTTCGGGTTTTTGTCTCCTCTTCTACGGAGATGGAACCAGTTACAATGCAACCAACTTAATCTTTCCTGTTAATTTCAACAATGAGAAAAACTATACCCAAGTCGATATTTACAATTCCACTGTAAACTGTTACGCCCCTTTGAGTTCAGTCGGTACAAGCGTATTGACGGAAGTTACAAAATTTGATTTAAAGGATTTCTCTTTTAATTATTCAACAGTCGTGATTCTAAAGTCAAATGCGGAATTTTTCTTGGAATACCGCCAAAATCTGGAGCCTCCACCCGATTTTGTCAGCATAGAGTGGGATTTTGGAGATGGAAACTCTTTATCCAAAAAGACCCTTACGAGCTACAATCAAAACCACACATACAATATCTTCGGGAATTACAGTGGTTTTCTCACTTTATCAACGAACGAACAAAATCGAAAAATTCCATTTAATATTCAGGCTGGAGTCTTTGATTTTAAAATTGAAAATAGCACAACTTTCATTAATAAAGCAATTAAATGTTTATTTGTATCAAATCCGTTTTACATCATGGCAAACTCTTCGTTAACTTACAAAGTCGATTTCCAAAGTGGAAATAACCATTTGAAATCTTGTCAAGAAACGCGTTTCAGCAGCGAAAAGACTGTATCATTTGATTGCCAAATCAGTCAGATCGGGGCCTACAGTGTCCTTACCAACGTTCAAAGCGCCACATGGACAGAAAGCCGGAAACAAGACGATTTATTAGTTCGGGTTATGAACCGCGTCACTGATTTGCAACTCGGTTTGCCGAAACGTTTACCTTCCTATCTCGATTTAAAGATTAACATTACGAGTGGAAAGCAAACTTTGGAGTTTCTCAACCTTACTTGTACATTCACTTTAAGCAACGGGCAAAGTGTGAATAAAACAGGCGACCTTAAAAGTAAAAGTCCGATTGAAGCCGAATTTCAAAACTTAAGGGTTGGCTCTCTTGACGTCGATGTGATTTGTTTCAATGAACTGTCCTCCCAAAAACTACCGAAGACCACTTTGGTCGTTTACAGCGATTGTTTCACGACTAATGCGTTTTTCATGGAGAAAAACCGCGATCCTTCCGATCCAATTGAGTTACAAAACTCTCGCGAAAATGTCATTAAAAGCGATGTTCAAATCAAAAGCACGTGTGAAGCGATGCAATTGTCTTATGTGTGGATTTATCGAAACGAAACTTTTGAAAACAGCAATTCTTCGTTTCGAATCCATATCAATGAAGTGCCCGGCCTTTACAGAATTCAACTGAATGTCAGCCTCAATAACACTGTCCTCACCGATCACGTCTATGTAAATGTGAGCAGTGCGCCTCTAGAAGCCATCCTTAAAGGAGGCCTAATTCAGATGACAACCAAGGACGATGTTCTGCTCGATGCAGAAACTCTATCCTACGACCCAATCCAAGGCCAGGGCAAAACGACTGGACTCAATTTCTCTTGGTCTTGTCTGGTATCAAATCTAAAACAATCGTTCGACCCCAACTTCAAGCTGGATAACAGTCAGTTCTCGAGCTGCCCCAAGACGACATTCCAGCCTTTACTTGCCAACCTTGGCAAGCTTAAAATTCCTTCTTCTGCAATCGAAACAGAAAAATGGTACGTCTTCAAAGTGAGAGTTTCGAAAGAGAAGAGGACGGCAAGTACACAACAATCCGTCTACGTGACTCAATCGAAAATGATTCCTCTGCAGATTGGGTAAGGAGGGGGAGGAAGATGGGAGGAGGAGGAGGAGGAGGAGGAGGCTTCTTTTTATGCCTTTAAGCACACATTCTTAGAGACATTCATACACTCATACACACTCCTATCATGCACCTTCACACACACACACACACACACACACACAGAGACTCATACATGCATTGTCATGTAGACACACCCACACATTTACTTATTCATATATGCACACATATATGCACGAATGCGCACTTACCCATGCACAACTTTTTTGCAATGACGAAAGTGCAACAAAATCTTTATATCGTCGACATAACACATATCCATGTTTTTTTGGTTTTTTTTCTATCATGTATATATGTATTTTTTATCAGGTAGTTCCGAAGGTGAACTTAACGCAGTGAATTTGAAGTGCTAGAAAAACAGTAGTTGTACCATTAAAACGAGAGACCTTTTGTGCTCCAGATTTATATAGTTACCTCTGCTAAACAGATTCAACCTCACCTTTGGATCCTGACTTAGTAATATTACCATGTAGTCACTCAGAGCCGTTCCATGAAAATCATATTAAGGTTGAAATGTCAGTGTGTCTTTTTTTGCCTTTGTTTACTAAGGCCGATATGTCGGCCCCTTAATGTCAAAATATTTGGAAGTAATCAATTCCAAGATGATGATCTTTTTCAGATGTGTCTTAAATTGTCTACCAAAATTGAGCACGAATCAGGAAGCCATTTTCAAAGTGGAATTCTCCGAAGAAGCCTCGGCCCAATTGGACGCTCTCAAGGAAAAACCGACTTTTGAATGGAATCTTTCCCGCTTAAATACAAAGCAAATCAAGAAACAAGTTTTGATAACAGGAAGTAAAGAAGAAACTTTTTTTTTTCTTCTCTCCTTCTCTCCGACTCCCCCCTTCTCTCTCTCTCTCTCTCTCTCTCTGTCTTTCTCTCTGTCTGTCTGTCTGTCTCTCTGTCTCTCTCTCTCTTCAATGGCGTTGAGGAGGAAAATGCTTCTCTTGTTTGTTCTTTGTTTTTCATTCCTTGTCTCTCTTTCTTTCTCTTCTCTTTCTTTTCTCACCCAGGCATTCTTTATCTCTCCCCCTCTCTCTCTATCTCCCTCTTTTCTCTCCCCTTCTTACCCTCCCTCTTTCTATATATATATATCCTAGCCAATGCAGTTTAGGAAAATGCTTCTTTTTTAGTTCTTTCTCTCTCTCTCTCTCTCTCTCTCACTCTCTATCTCTCCGCCTTTCTCTCTCTTTCTCCTATCCATCAGTCTCTCTCTATTTAGAGTATGTTAGAGGGGGTAACTTACCTTTTGGGGGCAAGGGGGTCGCAAAACGCATTCTGCACGGCACTGCATGTTCGAGTGTGAAGTCGCAGTGAATAAAGATGGCGTCTTGAAACGAAAGAGAAATAAAAATAGGAATTCACTCGTCGAAGAAGAATTTTCCTTTCAGTAAACGACCAATGTTTCATGAAAGAAGGACAAAGAATATGGAGTGACTGCTCTGAGGAATGCAGAAAAGGGGGCGAGGATTGAATTGACACCTAAGGCCTTTTTATTTGGAGATGGGGCCAATAATTGTGCTCCAAGACTGTACTCTCTAAAAGGGGTCCCTTTCCCTATCTAATAACATCAACAATTGGGTCTACTTTATTGCTGATTGATTGATTGATTGACTTAACCAGCATGTCGGCTCTCATTAGGTCATTCAATGCTGAAAACTATTTTAATTCTCTACTTAGTTTACTTGTTTTTGCTTATTTATGTTTTGTTTTCGTTCTTTCCTTTTTTTGTTGTTGTTGCTTGTCTTTAATTATTTTTGCGTTTAAGTATTTCTTATCATTTTGAGAGAAGTTTTAGTAGATTATGTCCTTAGATTCTTAGGTTAGTCCGATCTCTCTAAAAAACGAATGTTGTTTGTGCAGTTGTTTTTAAATATGTCTTTCATATTGTTGGTTTTTTGGTGGTGTTTTCTCACGATAGCCAAGCTTCTTCATATTCTACGAGGATATGTTTGATTGTGCAAGTCGTCTGCGGACATTCTAGTGATTGTTCTTGTTTAAGTAAGGAGTAAGTAATGTTTGTACGGCCAGTGCGTATTCTGGATATAACAACTTTCTTTTTTATTGATTCTAGTGAGGATAGTCCCAATTCTCCTAAGGTGAGTCTAATCTGGAAAAGTTTGTTAGTTGTGTTACTTTATGGTCGATTTATGTAAAAGAACTAACAGAAATTCCTTGACCCCGAAATAAGTCACTTCTTTTAAGTCTGCCTTTGATCCCCCCGCCCCCTCTCTCAATTATGGTGCAAATCATAATCTAGAGCCAAGATACCATTCTATTTTTATTTTATTTATTTTTTTCAGGTCACGATGGACCACAAGTGAATTTTTTGTCTGGTTCTTTGGAAGAAAATGTCCAATATATTCTCGGGGTAAAGATGACTAACTTGAACGGTTATTCGGACAGTTATGCGATGCTTGAGTTTAAAACCAATCAAGTGCCAGAGAATGGAAGCTGCACTGTTAATCCGAAGAAAGGCACAAATGGTGACATTTTTAATGTGAACTGTTCTGGTTGGCAAGACCCAGATGGAATCCAAAAATACGTGGTCTTTTTTAAAACAGACCAAACAAAGTTGGTCGTTGATGAAAGCTGTAAGTAAAAGAAAAAAAAAATCTTCAAAAGAAAACATTTTTTGTCGATTATCGATAATAGTACGGGGAGGGGGAGCGTGCTTTGAGCCTCACACTGGGGAAGGCTCCTTGGCTCTGCAAAATGAAAAAAAAAATAATAAAATAATTATTCGGATTAATTGGAAAATTATCATTTTTGTATCTATGTATAAATTTCTTGCGGTCTGTTTGTTGCCTTCATCTTCATAATTGTTCTTACAATTACATGGTTGTGTGTAACAACTATGGAGATACGGACAACAGTCTGCAAGAGATTTATGCATAGATTATGAAGCCTCGCCCCAAATAAAATTTGTATATTGAAATATACATCTGTCAAGCTGTCTCTCAAGCTCTTTCTCTCTCTGCATCAATCTCTTTTTGTATTAGATAAGCGTGGATACGGAGTCAACAGCCTTCGGCAACTGTCAGTGGACTCCGTGTCTACGCTTATCTACTATACACGCTCTGTCACTGATATTGAGCACTCTAACTATATTTTTTAGCAATCTTATTACTTATATATGTATATATATATATATATATATATTATAGGGAAAAAGGAAGTAGTTAAAGAGATAAAGCAAGACTGATAAACAGTTTTTTGTTTATAGTGGTGAAGGCTTATGTAGCACCATCCGCACTTCTTGGAACTGCTGATAACAGTCGGTGCAAGTGATTGCCACATAAACAACAAACCTTAGGTTTATACTTCAGAGTTTTCCTTCTTCTAGATGCCTGCTTTCCCAAAGACTAAGGGTGCATCTACCCAGTGGGTTTAACAGCGCCCCCAGATACAAACCTGGGTATTTTCACTCCTGTACTTGGTATTCGTAAATGCCCCCCCCCCATCAGCTACTGACCATGCTCGACGTTGGTTAACTTCGGTGATCTGACTGTTTATATATAACCTTTGATGGAAATATTTCTATTTTTAACGAAAATAATGTTACTTTCTCGCTTTAGTTTCCCCTTTTAACAGTGAGTTTTCAAATCTGTACGGACAAGAAGGACCCTACTACAAAATTACTTGAAGTTACCAATAAACTGTGCGTCTGTATGTGTATGTGTGTGGATAATTTTGGCCTAGTGAAGACCCGTTTTTGTCTGAGGTACATTTTTGTGAAGCTAAGAATATACAAGGGAACTGCGTGCGGCACATATGTGTGTTGGTGTATCAGTCTGTCCATCTGTCTGTCTTATTTTGATTGTTTGTATCTCTCTTTCTCTTTAAATCTTTCAGTTCAAGCTATTTCCAGTGGATATCGACTTCCTGTCGGAAACAAAGATGATGATTACAAAGGAATCCTCGTCATTCAGATTTATGATAATTTCCAGGCTTTCTACCAAATGAACATCACTCTCCAGGCGAGTAGGTTTTTTCTTCTTCTTTTACGTGCTGGTCAGCTTATGATGTGATTCTAGTTTGAAATGTTTTTTGTCGTCTGAGTAAAATCGAGCTCAGATGGATTGGTCATGTTGTCCGAATGCCTGATCTTCGCCTCCCAAAACAGGTTCTGTATTCTCAACTTTTTGAATGAAAACGTGCCCCCGAAGTCCAGGAAATGAGGAAACATTAAAAGAAATATACAATGGTTCAACATGGACCTTGAAACTTGGGAGGAAATGGCGATGGAAAGGGGGAAATGGAAAGGCGCTGTTCGCGAGGGTGCTGACTGGTGCACAGCACGCTACAACGACTATCTTCACCGTGCTGCGGAAAACAAGCACAAGTTGAGAAAGGAGAGGGCGTCTGCTAAGCAGATACAACCCATACTCTACCAACACCACTACCTTCACCTGCCCACACTGTAAAAGAACATTAGGGTCTAGGATCGGCCTCTACGCCCATCTGAAGATCGACTGGGACCTGGGACGGAGGACAGTCATACTCGACAACGAGTGACCGCTGATGATGATGATGATGATGATGATGATGATGATGATGAAAATCGAATCAATTTTTTAAAAAGCTTGAATCAGCAAAATAAACCCTGTTGCTCACCTCAGACACAGCTTACTTCAACAACATTGAATTCCAGTGTTTTTGTTTTATTGGAGTTAGTTTTTTATGAAGAATTTTGAATAATAAAATTTCAAGAGCTTGTTTGTACAGTCAAGTCACGTTCGAGACATCGGTTCCCGTCAGCTCACCGAAGTTAAGCAGCGTCGAGCCTGGTCAGTAATTAGATGGGTGACCATTTGAGAATGAGCAGGTACTTTACCAGGACAAGTAACAAACCTGCATGCGGTGCACCTACTACTCCTTTTGAGGAAGCCAATTGTTACACCACGCACGTCCCTGAGTGATATGATGATGAAGGGCCTGTTGGAATAAATAAACTTTCCTGGTTTAGTCGTAATCTTTTTCATCGATTTTTTACAAAACATTTATTGAATAAGTTTTTTTTTTCTTTTTTCTTTTGCAGATCAAAATTGACGAAAATGTCGGAGAAGCCTTGTTGAATAGTTCCAGTCTTGACGATCAAATGACAAATAATCCCGCGGCCGTGATGAGAAATGCAGGAAATGTCATTTCGTCATTAAACACTGTTGTAAGTCTTTACAACAATTAGGTTGATTTTGTTGAACGGCATGTTGAACTTTTCAGTCATTCCTGAAGAATCATTTTTTTTAATACAGCCACTTTCTTACGTTGACTAACAATAACGGCACTATTTAACCCATAGCTAGGGCTATTGAGGATATTCATACTGTTCGCAAAAATATTAGCCTAAATTTTGTTTAAAAAATCCCTTCAAGTGGGGGAGTGAGTCATTAAGTGGTCAATGATAGTCTAGGGTTGCAAAAGGATTCCCCTTTGCGGCCCTCTCCACTGGGGACAAGTAACAGTCAG
>JAUZSX010300934.1:0-13103 GCA_034780655.1 Idiosepius hallami | reverse complement strand
TATATATATTGTATATGGCCAAGCAATTTTGCAGAAGAGATTAACTGTAATTCTTAAAAGATTTCTGTCGCTAAATTTTATGACTCTTCCTCCTCAACCTTAAGACAAGACTATAAGAACCTAGGAATGGGTGAGGTTTGTATTGTATATATCTAGCAATGAAAAACTCATAACTTGTGTAAAAGATTAGATACTTAGGCTGCTAGGCTGATCATCGTTTGATCTTTTCTTTTCATTTTATCTTTTCGTTTCTCAACATATCATAATAATTCTCACAATGGGGATAGATAGGGTAGGTATATTTGGTAATATTTTAGAATGAAAATATCCTTTTCTTTTTTTTTAAACTTTTAATTGGATTCAATTATTCTTTTGTGATAATCAAAACCAAAGGATAACAAATAAAATGAAATCAGATTTTTTTTTTTTTACTTATCATTTTCTTCTTACTCTCTTGTTATTCCCTTTTATCAGCAGCCCTCTTTCAAATTCTCGATACAAAGTTCTGTCTTTTTATCTTTCCTTATCCACTTCTATATTCTACCTTTCTTTCTTTTTCTCTTATGCACAGATTTATAGTTTTTCTATTGAACTAATGCTGCAATAATAGAATTCTTAATAGCAATAAGCTATAATAACTTATCATTCTTATAATAAAAAGGCAGCAAGGTGGAGCGTTGTTAAAAGCTTGGACTATGGATTCATCAACGCGAGTTCAAATTCTAGTCAAAACCATTGCATCTACCTTTAGCTGCGACATAGCTTGTTAACTTGGGAAAGTAGTTCATTTAGATGAAGGGCAACACTGATTTCAAAAACCCAAAAAAGGTCCTCCAAGTTGGGGGTTGAGCATAAGGCTAGCGACTCTTCCTTGTAAAACATGTTGCGAAAACAGCAAATACAAAT
Organism: Idiosepius hallami; assembly: GCA_034780655.1. Lineage (NCBI taxonomy): Eukaryota > Metazoa > Mollusca > Cephalopoda > Idiosepiidae > Idiosepius > Idiosepius hallami. The sequence goes on along the minus strand of JAUZSX010300934.1, from coordinate 12,197 downwards.
TTGCTGTCCATCACACCATTGGGTGTAAAGATTGATGATGATCATAATAAAAACATACATGGTTAAGAATGTAATAAATATCAAAAGATGAAACCAGATTTGGTCATCAAATGAAGGATTATTTCTGAAGAATTCAGTTACAAAAAAGTTTGTGAGATACTGGTTTAGAGATTAATAGAGTTTCCTTTTATATTTCTTGACTCTAAACAGAGAAATTATTAAGTCACATTGTTATAAGAAATTTTACCAATTTAATCTTAAAACTGAATTCGAAATCAAAAACAAAAAAAACTTGAGTTTTCTAAAAAAAACATCAAACTTTCATCTTTCATACATTCTATTCAGATACTATTTGATAATTAAACTAAACATAATAAACACCACATTAACATTAATATATATATATATATATATATATATGCACAAATGAAATATTTTTCAGTTCTGAAAATCGCCTTTGAGTTCTAATCATATTCTCTCATCTATATAATAAGTAAATATAATATTCTCTCATCTATGGGCAGCAAAGTTTGAGCATTGGTAAAAGCTTGGGCTCTGGAATCGTAGTAGGTGAGTTCAAATCCCAGTCAAAACCATTGCATTTACCTTGTGCCAAACTTGTTTGGTGCTGCTCACCAAGTAAATATAATATTCTCTCATATCAAATGAGGGTGATTATTGATATAGATTTACAAGGAATTCTAGAGAAATATTAATACTGTTCTTAGGATGCCTGTATTTAGTATTTACTCAAATATTTAAAAAAAAAAAAAAAAAAAGAGCTTCCAGGTCTAGAATATCTAAAAAAAATGTCAGGCTCTAACACAATGCTACAGATAAAAAACTTGTGGAAAGCTAAATTGCTCCATCTAAATGATCGAAGGAAAGCGAATTCACAATTTTTGCAGAAAGAGTTAATCTAAAATTGTTTGTAACTGATGAGCTAAAGTCTGAACTCTGTTGATTTTATAGACACCAACAATGATCCTTATGCCAAAGGGTACTTTCTTAACAGAGGTAGTTGGTAATTCTTTCTGCTACAAACTGATTTAGATAGATATGGATAGTATAGATTTCCATCAATGGAAATCAGAGTGTTAGTAAGTGAGAGAAAGAGAAGGAAGAGTTATTGTTGTGTTGATAATAAAGTATGATTGACTCAGTGGCTCATAAGATGTTTATTTCACCATCCAGGAAAGCTTGCAAGATCAATGATGTATGATGACTTAGTATAAGGCATTACTAGTATAGGTAATAAAGTATAGCTGAGAATTCTGTTACTTTGGGCTCCATGATCCCCAAGAGGGATATAATTTGTCTTGGCAATTTGTTGAGATATATTGTTTCTTCTTTCTGTCATTTTTTTTTTTCTTTTTAAAGATTTTTTTTTTCTTTTTTGCCTTGTTGGAGTCTCTTGTGTTTTAAGAGCTGGATTTTATTGTCCAATTTATAATTCCCAGAGAGTTATACAAGAGGCAGCTGTAGGGAGTAAAATAGGGAGGGCTTGCTAAAGGGGCAAAGCACTGAATATCTATCAAAATATTTTTATGGTTTTGTAGAATTCTAATTAGGAAAGAAAACTAAATAAATAAATGATTTTAGTTTTAGTTTTTCATTCTTGTTCTTTCTGTTATTTATTTTCAAATCTCAGAAATAAAATCATACTTAAAACTTTATAAATATAAAATAAACTTGGTTTTAAAAATTACATTTCCAAAAATAAGAAATAATCACATTACAGCAGTAAAGGCCAAATGCCAGTCTTGACCAGATTCACTTGGCATTAGTTAGGTACAAGGCTGACATCTTAAGGCACCATACATATACAATCAGTAGAAAAGCTCAGCTGTAAGACAATTTGAAGACAAACATATATTGACAATTAATGAAAGAAAGTTGAAATGCTCTGATTTTCAAGCATATGATAAAGAGTGTTGCCCCACTAGTATATAAATGGGGTTTTACAGGGTCTCCCTAATCTATTTCAAAAGTGTTGCATTCAACATTAGGTGATGTGGGCATTAGTAAGATGACATTTGATTAGCCCAGTCCAGGTGATGTCTCCTCTAGGTACAACACTCGATAAAACCTAACAAAGAAATTCACACTGGTATGCCAATATATATATATATATATATATGTGTGTGTGTGTGTGTGTGTGTGTGTGTGTTAAACTCTCCCATCAATTTCAACTTATGAGGGATTTGTTTATAGTGGTGAAGGCTTGTGTAGCACGATCCACACTCCTTGGAACTGCTGATAACATATAGTCGGTGCAAGTGTTTGCCACAGACTACATGAACATAAGACCTCAGGTTTATCTTCAGAGGTTTTCTTCTCCTAGATGCCTGTCTTCCCAAATTCTAAGGATGCATCTACTCAGTGGGTTTAGCAGTGCCCCCAGATACTAACTTAATATTTTTCCACCCTGCACAAGATACGGTAAACATAACTCATCCAGAAGAGTTTATAAACAAACTCTTCTAGATGTGTTATGTTCACTCGTTTGGAAACACTTCTTACATAGCTGACCCCAACCAGGTATCAGAGGTGCCATTCTACCAGTTAGCAAATTTTGATACTGAAAACACTAAACCCTAACACTCATGTCAAGTATCAATTTTACTTGAATAACAATTTATAGTAAAACTCAGGAATGGCTATTATTGAGTAATGTCTAATACTAATGAAAAAATGAATTAGTATAAAATTGATAAAATTTCTTAAAAGTTAACAACTTTACATTTCATTAAAAAAAGGTAAATATCAAAAATTTTCTTATTTTTATTGGAAAGTGAATACAGTTGATCAAAATAAACCTTTTAAACCCTAAAGAACAAATATATCGGCTCTAGCGACTTAATGCAAAAGAAGACACACACGCAACAATATTTCAACCTCCAGTTTTGGACTCTGACTTAGCAATATTACCAAGTAGTCACTCAGAGCTGTTTAATTAAAAAACCATATTAAGGTCAAAATGTCAGTGTCTCTCTTTTTTCCTTTGGTTACTAAGGGCGATATATCTTAGGCTGAAAGGGTTAATAGAACTTCCTAAAGCTTTAATAATCTTTTTTATTTTTTTCCAATTTGATTAACATCACAAGATATTGTTTCTGAGATATTCAACAACTGCCAAGGACCAAATACATATGTTTTATGATTCATATTATTATTATTATTATCATTATTATTATTCTCGTTTTTTGTCTTTCTCTCTCTTTCCCTATCCTGTAGGGACTTCCAAAAACTCAAATACATCACCCAACTTTTGACCCCTATTGTAGCTCATAAAATTTCAATATTCTAAAATGAATTCCACTCCACCTAGTAATGAATGGTATTATGACAAGTGAAGCAAAGAAATTTGGAATGGCAAATAATGTGACCCTAGGAGGCAAAATATCTGAACCAAGCAAGTGAGGCAGAACATTTTGCTGCTAATGCAACCAGATAATAATGCTATAATATTATTTTAACACTAGAAAGTTTTTACATACAACATTTATGGTCAGTTATGGTCTTGTGGTTTTGATTGCAAACAGGTAGTTTCTAGCAATGAAACTAAAGTCTACACCAACTTTTGTTTATAATAATAATTAAATTATAGAGAGCAATAGGTTGAACAGTTACCATCTGCTCTGAACTTTGCTTCTGAAAGATGTTAAAGATTTAGTAACAAAAAGAATTAGGTTCTTATTAATAGAATTGAACTATAACTACTCAATGCAAGAAAATAAAAACACCATAATGTATACATAAGCTTTATAAAGCTTGCACATTTTTGTGCTTTATGAAATTTCTACCTAGTTATGGATATTTTTAAGATAACTATGGACATTTTTTCAGAAAAAATTGATTTAATCTTTATTAACTCTGGATTATGTTGGTCAAATGATATCTAAGTTGCAGCAGCAGTGGGTTTTCTAATCCTGTAAAGACAGTGTTTCAGTTCTAAGTGATTACATCTAATAATTTTTACTAGTATAATTATTACTAATGCAACCATTATAATTATACAATTTCAATTTCTCAATCTGTAGAAATTATTACTAGTGTAATTGTTATTAATATTTATATTGTTGATATTATAATGCTAATTATTATGGTTCAATTTATGTATTTCTGCTCAATAATAACAGGAACAGTTTTACGAATTAACTCATTAGATAAATGAAAATATTATTATTTGATCCAATATCTTCATTAGTCATTGTTCTTAAATTACCATTTATGGTAAGTGTAATAGGCTCTCCAACCTAAATTTAAAAAAATAGTGTTTGGGGAAATAGCTATAGTGAACAAAGTTGATAATTTAACTTGTTTACAATGTGTGGAGTTAGTTGTTATGTCACTCATTATAATAAGGTTAGTTAAAACTATACTTGAAATGAGATAGGACATAAGCATGTAGATTTACATTTTGCAATAAGTTATATAACATGAATAAATTCAAATATATTAAAAACCATTAACTGTAACATGTCCTTTAAAAGAATCAAATTCATGTGTGAAAACTATCAAAGCATTGATATAATTTGATAAGCTTGTGATAATAACTTATTCATGTTACCTTTCAAATATATTCTTATCTATACTTATGTATAATCTTATTGAGTTTCTTTGTTCAACAACATAACAACCTTTAGAGTCATTTAATACTGAAATTGTATATTTTGAGACTCAAAAGCAAAAAAACTATAAAGGTTACTATGATGTTGAACAAAAAAACTCAATTCCTAAATGACTCTAAAATGTTGTTATGTTGTCAAACCAAAAAGAAAAAAAAGACTAAATTCTTACAAGTTGATATATCATCAAACACAAAAGCAAGAGAAACCCTGTTGAATAACTGGCTTATTTTTTCTAAGCCAACCTATAATTCTAGCTATCATTACTTCTTTGTTTCCTTTTTTAATGATTTTTAATTGAATGTTAGACAAAAAGTAATTAATAAACTGATTAGATTTTTTCTATTTCTAGCAAATGTAGTCATATAAAGTTTTAGCCAACAAATATGCAATGGATCATTTAAAATTTTCTTTGTGTGGATTTCATTATTATTTCTTTTATTTTTTTTTTTATTCTGTTTTTGTTTTTATGTTTTTTTAAATTGACAGCTAATCAATTAATTCTTTTATAAATGTTCCCTATTCTATTCTTACCTACAAAATAAAATACTACAATGAAACTTTCTACAACATAATTCAATTTCTTAAGGCCAGGTTACTATTAGGCTCACTACATTTACCCAAATGTCTCTTAAGTATAGAAGTCTCATCAATGTGTTTAAATTTATGGACCATTTCCTTTTTTTTATCTCCTCAAATGGTTGTTGTTGTTGTTGTTAAATCCTTATGGCCCATAATGATCAAAACCAAATTATATTCTCTGTTGCACTACGTTTCAACCAAATTACACTTTGATCTTCTTCAGGTGACTGAAAGGTGAATTAAAAACAATAAGAGTCAGTAATAAGGTCACCTAAGGAAGACTGAAGAAAAATTCAGTTAAAATATAGTCAGGGAATAATGAAGATGAAGACAATAGTACAAATGATGTTTGTAAAATTTATCGTAATTCATCTCAAGAATTCTGAAAAAAAGGCAAAACCAGTTTAATCATAGATTTCTTTGTAAAGACATAAGCAAAAATACTGAATATGGTGTGACTATTTGAAAGCTTCATAATAATAGATTATCATAGCCTATAGAATGATTATTTGGTTAAAGACTGTCCTGTAAAAAAATGTTGTGTTAAATACCACTGAAATAATATGCGTTAGAAATACACAATGCCAAAATTCTAACATCTCTGAATGTTTCTATCCATAAATATGAATGTATATCTTTTGTGTATTTCAAAAAGGCATATTGCCAAAATAACTGACAAAGTCAACACATTCTTTTATCTGTAAATGTGAGTGTAAATCTCTATATATGTGATTATTTACTTAGAGCCCCTCAAAAGTCTACACAGATAAACTAAATATGGTAATATATACTCGGTTGATTTATTCATAAAATGACCATATTATTGAGACGTGTTGAATCTTATAAACATGATGTCCACAACCCAAAAAGAATTAAGGAGCCAACACACAAAGAAATACCAAGGAATTTCTCTCTTTCTCTAAACATACACAACTTAATGTAATAAAAAGTAAAAGGGTAAAATCCAAACGAGGAAAACGGTGGCCACTGGTAACTGTTAGTTTCATGTTTGCATGATCGTCAAACCAATATATATATATATATATATATATAATTTATTATGTTTACTTATATATATTCATATATGTATCAATGAATTCTCTATACATGCATGCAAATATATGTCACTATACATCCATACACACAATATCCATAATATATACACACATTATTCATTGTTACTTCTCTGTGTGTGTATATATATTTATATATATGTGTGTGTGCGTGTCAGAAAAGTGGTAGGTAAACAAATACTTATAATAATAATATCGATAAAATTATCAGAGCACAATTTTAGTTTCATGTGATTTTGATCTTGAAAATTAAAACAATTTCTAATTAACCTTGCTGAATTGCAAAACAATCTAATTTCCTAATTATTACAATATCTTTAAATACAGATACATTTTACTTCAAAATATGCAATACTAATCCTTTTAAAATTCTTTTATACCTATGCTAAACAAATATCTTGATGCAAACGCTATTTTTTCAAACCACACATATACAAATTTGTGTGTGTGCAAGTAAATGAATAGTGAAAGTTATAAAAAGTAAGAATGAATCTAAGTAGGGCTTCTTTAATATTTCAAATTAAAAGAAGGAAGTATCTTTTTATAGGAAGCTATGATAAAATATCTGTGATTAGCCTAAAGTATCTTGGCTTTTTGTATGTTGATCATCATTATTATTATTATTATTATTATTATTATTTCATTTACAGTTATTATTTTCTTTTTTTGTCCAATTTAAGTCAACACTGTTTGCTTTTGAAAATTTGACGAAGTGAAAGATACCTGAGGCTAATTTTTTTTTCAATTTTATGCCTATTTTTTAATGGTTCCTCCTTTTCTATTAAACTTTGCTGAAATAAGTATATGTATTGGTTTAATGACTGCTCAGGCAAGAAACTGACAGTCACCTCGGCCATTGTCTTCATAACTATGCTTAATTACTTAACATATATACACATACATAAACATTGAGTAAAAATAGTCTACTTGCACTCCAAATATTTAGACAGTTTCTTTTATTTGCATCATTTTACCCTTTAAATCTGTTGTACATACTTCATATTTGTAGAAAATTCAAAACTTTTATCATTTATGTATATACATTTATTCATCTCTTGTGTATGGAACTACAATTCAACTTTACAAATACAATGATATTATTACAAAAAAATTATTTCATTTTGAGAATTAGACTCAAAGGAAGATGAGAAAAAAATCTTTTAATAAAAACAAAATGAATTCTTTTTTTACTTAAAAGGAAAAAAGAAGTCTTGAAAACCAAATTTTAAATAATCTGGGTTTGGCAGTTCTGAAGAATAGAAAGAAGTCCCTCAAGTTTGACAACTCTTTCTGACTTTTTTTTGTTCAGGGGTGGGCATGTTTACACTTGTCATAGTTTTGACATCAACAAAATAATATTTATTTCTATTTCTTTAGAACTTAACACAATTAAACGAAAGAAGATTGATCAATCTATTTTATTTCTTCAGAACTTTTAACAAAAGAATATTTAAACATGAAAATTAAAATAAAGAATTGTAAACAATAATGATAAAAAACATGTGGTCAAAGGTGAACATGTTCTCAAGCATAAAAAAAAATGTCAAAAAAAAATTATCAAACTTGGGGGGACCTCCATTCTTCAGAAGCACCCTGGGTTTATTTTTAATTCTAACCAAAAGAATCCTTTTTAAAATTTCAAGAAAAGAAAGAAAGAAGCTCCCCCTCCTGAAAAAAATAAGTGTTTTTCGCCAAAAGTCCCAGCTAAGAATTGCCTGTCATATTCTGTTGCAGTTCCTGATCCAAGAGATTATTCAGAAATAATGCGAGGAGACCAAGACATCAAAGGTATGCCTTTTCTTTTTGATCCAACACACTTTAGGATTGGAGTGCCCCCCCTTGCTTATAGTCAAAGAAACATATAGAATGTCTTAGTGCAACAGAATTTGCTTATTATCATTATCCTTATTTTTCCATGCCTGTACTTCAAAAGAAAATTGTCCATAATGTATTCTTAAATAGCAATTTTTTTTTTTAAATCAGGTTAGCCATTTTTTTTTCAAAATCTAAGCTGATTTAAAAGCATCCATATTAGTCTGCAATAAACATAAAGTTTGCTTCATGTGGATAAAAGATAATAATCAAGGTGTCTAAAACATTTCTATAAGTTGACTCAGAATAATCATTCTTTATCTCTAAAATCTAGACAATTCATTTTAAGAAGTGTGTGGTTGATCAAATCTTGTTCCTATTCATAAAGAAGAGAGAATTGTATTGATATCCCCTTTTTTTACTGACTTTTAGTAATAATTATAATTATTTCATTTTTGTATTATAAACATATATAAAGATGTTAGTATGAATAAGAATGATATGAAAAATTATGGTATTGACATAAAGTATTCATTAGCAGATTTATACAGATGACAATGTTCAATATCTTTTCAATAATATTAAATATCTTTATTTTAAATTCCAGTTATTCATGGCAAATGAATGTCATAAGATTTGCACAATAATGTCAGACTCTCTGAGATAAATATTTTTTTGTTTTATTTGGTTTCCTTAATTTTTTATCGTTTGGTTAATTTTAATCATCACAGAATTTTGATACAAATTATTTTTTCCAAAAAGTTTCTCATCATACACACCAATTTTTGGTAGAATAATAAAAAAGCAAGGCTTAAGTGCAGTGGAGTGTTCAGGAAATAATTACAATGTTTTAAAATCTTTATGAGTTAATATGATACAGTTATATAGGGTGGCCCAAAAGTAGGTATACAATTCTAAAAAAGTAATATTTATTTATTGTCTTCGACAAATATTGAGAAATTATAATTTCTATTGATTTTGGATTTATATTGGATGTTAAGTATCCTTTATTTTCAATACTGAAACGGAAATCATGTTTAAATAAACTAATATCTGTTTCTGATTTAATTATATCAAAATACTCTCAGGGAATATTTGTATAAAATGTAATTAATGAATTATAAAGGGGTACTATGTTCATGACTGGATCCCATTATTTCATGAATGCTATATATATATATATATATATATATATATAGTATATTCCAAAAGTTATTTCTAGTTTCTAGTTTTAATTGGTAACCATAAACAATATTATTTATATTTAAATTAACAAAGTTTTTTTCATACTTCTAAAGATTGAAAAAAATTTGTTCAACTAAAGTGGTAAAAATCAAAATAAATTCATTTTTTTAGCAATATATGTGTGTGTGTGTATGGGCAGTGAAGTTAGAGCATTGGTAAAAGCTCGGGCTCTGGCATCGTATTACACGAGTTTAAATCCCAGTCAAAACCATTGCATTCACCTTTAGCTGCCTCGGGCTGATGGGGCTCGTTAACTTGGGAGAGCAGCTCATCTAGGTGAAGGGTAACACTGAATACAAATGCCCGGGTAAGAGCACGTAAAAATAGCCTTGTGCCAAACTTGGGTTGGTGCTTACCAATTAGATATAATATGTGTGTGTATGTGTGTGTTATCTTATTGGATTTTGAATTAATTCTTCCATTTCTAATTCTTTCCTTTCTGTTTCCTTTTCTGTCTCTAAAATAAAAAAAAATACATTAAAAAATTTATGAACTTTAGTAAAGAAAAAGAATTATTATTCTTGAGTTCTTTCTTAATTTTTACTAAGAAGTGAACGCATGTGTAAAAATTATTATTCAAATATCGATAATTAAAAACTAAGGAATACTACTTAGAATCTATAGTAGTTGAACTCCATACACGATGTTCTATCTATCTTTTTATGCCATCAAAAGTTTTGCATTTATTTAGGAATTTTTTTGGATGAGGCTTTATTATTAATATATCAATTTATTTGCAGACTATTGTCCTCGTCTCACATAGTTTTGGTTTCAGCATGTTTCAGTCATCTGAAAAAGGGGATAAGTTGGCAGAAATATGGTGAATCAACAATTATATAAGATGAGATGAGGATAATAGTCCTCAAATAAATTAATATAAGAATATAAAAAATTGATAAGAAATATTTCTAAGCAAGCATTATCATACTCAAATATCAACTCTAAGGGTTGATATACTGCAATAATAAATAAATCTAGATTAAATAAAGTCATTTCAAATACCTTTAATCTGATAATAAAGCAGAAAATATGAATAAGCATGAACACATTTATCAAATAACTTAAAATGGAAATATTTTTAAATATGCAAATTCTTATATCAATTACTTATTAAAGTCCTTTTTCTAAAAATTGCCTTTTCTGTGGAGTTACTTCATTTACAAAAAATGAAATTTATACTGATATCAAATTTATAATAGAATGTTGTTTTATAAAACAAAAAAAAAATGTGATACATCCTGTTTTCACAATTGAAATGATTAATCAAACAATCTTTTTATTCTTTAACAGTAATATAATGTTGGCATAATAATTTTAATATTTCACCTACAAGAATTATGGCACACAAATATTTGTGTACCATAATTCTTGTAGGGGACAATTAATTGATATAATTATATTTTTTTTAAATATCCACTTAGCAATACTCATAATCACATGTAGTAATTTTTAAAATCTTTGTCAAATTTGCAATTCAAAACAGATTCTAAACAGGTTCTAAACACAAATGAGGAATGCAGCAAACTATGCACCATCAGCAAAGTAGCAGTTTTAAATTAATAAGGAATAATGTCTTATCAGTGGATTGATACAAACTTGCAGAAGCAATAGAAATTCCACGGTAGTTGAAAATATTTAAATCACACTATCAAATAAAACAAATATAAAATGATTTGCGTAAGAAGAGACTGAATAATAAAAGATGGTAATGTGTTACTCTCTAATTAATGTTTGTGATGATGATTGTTATTTATGACACTGTTAGATGGACGACTGTACAAGTAAGTAAATATATATGTTTATGGATCAATGATTATATAGTGATAAAGAAGAGTCTATTAGAAAAACATAGTTTCATATTTTTCTCACAATTTAACTTAAGGTTTCTATTTGTTCAAACAAGTAATTTCACTTTAGTATTAGTATTCATATAAAGAAATGAGTTCAAATAGCCTTGTTGCCTTTAATGTAGTGCATGAGATAATAGACACTTAGTGTAGCCCGCAGTGCCACACCCATGCAATAGCCATTTATGTCTGCTTGCTTTGTAGTTGGTTGTAGTTTGAATCTTCTGTAACATTATTATTATTATCATCCTTGTACATGATTTCAAGTTTGGGGTGAATTCATTTATTCAACAATTCCTTTGAGGTAAGCCCATGTGCTTTACTTCCCTGTCCACACATATATTTTTCTCTGAGTTTTTTTCTGGGGTGAGTACAGTTTTATTTTGGGGGTTTTGATGTTGCCATTTCTTTTTTTTCTTTTTTTTTTGTGAGGGGGTGTTCTTGTTTTTTGGTTGTTTTTTTTTTGTTGTTTTAAAATACTTTTTTCTATTTTGTTATACATTTGAAAGTTATCTTTCATTGCATTGTTTTCTTTTCTTATTATTATATGAAAATAAAATAACACCAAAAGATTTACCAAAGAAATAAAAAAGAAGAAATAAATTTTCCAAAAAATGTTAAAATGAATAAATTCAAACTTTCTATTCTTCTTAGATTCCTTATCTGTATTTGATGTGTTACCATTCAATGTATATTTCTTCAACAAACTTGTATGTAGATTAGGATACTATAGAAAAGCAGCAAAACAAGAAATCACTTTACAATTCAGACAAATATATTCATGTATAACTAGAAACAGAATAGTATAAAAAGTAACTTTACATTAATGTTAGTTACTTTTGTTAAAAATATGGTTTTGTAATATTTCATTCAGCAATGATTGGTTCATATGGGTTACCACATAGTTAAGGAATTAAAGAATCCAGAAACATTTTTAGAGGAATTTTTCGGACAATTGTCCTCATCTTTATTTTTATATTTTTTTAAAACACTACGTTTCGACCGGG
>JAUZSX010300912.1:0-13105 GCA_034780655.1 Idiosepius hallami | reverse complement strand
AAAGCCCGGGTAAGAGCACGTAAAAATGGCCTTGTGCCAAACTTGGGGGTGCTCACCAAGTAAATATCATAATTGGAAGGGGTGTGTGAGAATTCATATCTTTCCCAAGTGTGTTAATCTAATTGTGAAATTAAATGGAATGAATAGAATTCGAACTCGTGTAAGATGATTCCGAAATCCAAATAACCACCCTCTAGGCCAAGTGGACCAACCCTTAGATAAAAAGGTTGAATTAATAAATAATTAATTTTACCATTTCATAAAAATAAGAATTTATAAAAATTCAATATTTTGAAACGTAAATTTATCACACAGAGGCTGATAAATCGGCCCTGCCGACCTAGTAGAAAAAAAACACAGTCGATCTTTCGGAATAATATGGTCTTATAATAAAGCGGCTGATTCTGATGATTACGCTTCGTCTTTCTTGCTATCACTTTTTACGTTAGGAGATAAATCTTTGAAAAATACATTTACATATATTTACTTTGTCAAGCATAAACTAAAGTTAGGCATAAGGCAATTTTTACGTGCCCATTTGATCCCTGTTGCCCTTCACATAGATGAGTTACTTTCCCGAGGTAACTTAAGGTAAAGGCAATAATTTTAACTGGAATTTGAACACACGTAATACGATTCAAATGCCCAAGCTTTTACCAATGCTCCATTTTGCTGCTATTAAGATATTTATATACTTGGTGAGAAGCACCAAACAAGTTTGGCACAAGGACATTTTTAAGGTGAATGCAATGGTTTGAAGTTGGATTTGAACTCGCGTACTACGATTCCAGGGCTCGAGGTTTTATCAATGCTGTACTTTCGCTGCCATTTAGATATATTATATTTACTTGGTGAGCAGCACCAACCAAGTTTGGCACAAGACCATTTTTAAGGTGAATGAAAAGGTTTTGACTGGGATTTGAACTCGCGTACTACGATTCCAGAGCCCAAGCTTTTACCAATGCTCCATCTTCGCTGCCCTTCAAATATATATATACATACATATAACAATATAGAGAGATAGGCAGAAAGAGAGATGGATTCATAGATGCATATTTTTAGGGTGATAATGGTTTTCTAATTAATCCTAATAAGGAATTATTTTGGTAATTTTTCGATTAACAAAAGATCTGTGATGCCAAGGAGCCTTGTGACCCCAAGGGAGCTTGCAGCCCACCTGCAATTGCAGGGTATTTAGGGGCCCTAAGCTTGCCCCCAACATTATTACTTTAGTGGGTTTAGAGCAGGGGTTTTAAAAGTGGGCGTTACCGCCCCTAGGAGGGGGCGATATAAACTTTTAGGGGGCGCTGGTGGGTAAGTACTCTGATGAGGGACTTTATAATTGTGAAAGGGGCCTTAAAGCAATCACAGACGCATGTTCAATTGGTGTTGGTAGAAAGGCTGGAAAAACGGGTCGATTTAATCAAGCGTTCCCTAGTCGCTGCAAATAGACGTTCGTGCTTGTATACTTGCACCATATATTCTCCTAGATGTACCATCGTTATGACCCTTCGATGGAAGTGGATGGCGCTGGCATTTTCATTCAGTGGTGTTGGGGTCTTTGGCAAAAAAAAAAAACAACGCCACTGGTTTAGAGTGCAGCTTAGGGTCCCCTAAATATGGTTCTGGATGTTAATTAAAACCGTGTTTAGGGCCCCCGCAGAGTCCACAACTGCACGGGAGGGGGCAAGCTCCCTATGGACCGCAAGGCTCGTTGGCTTCGCAGATCTTTTATAATACAAAAATAAATGACCACAATGATTATTAATTAGTATTAAGTAGGAAACCATTATTACACTTATATGTTGAAATATATATCTTACTATCCACCTCTCTGTCTGTCTGTCTGCATATATGGTATATGTATGTATATATAGACTTTGATCTAAATTTACTAGTATAGTATGTTGTTGGCGTGTAAGTTGCCTTTTTTTAGGGTAAAGGGGCCGCAAAGCGCATTCTGCGTCGGGGCTGCTTGGTGGCTAAGCACGGCACTGATGTTAAAAAAAATATTATATTTACTTGGTGAGCACCAACTCAAGTTTGGCACAAGGCCATTTTTACATGCTCTTATCCGGGCTTTTTACGTTCAGTGTTACCCTTCACCTAGATGAGCTGCCCTTCCGAGTTAACGAGCCCCCTCTGCCCGAGGTAACTAAAAGTGATGTTAGAAAATATAACTCTCTTGGAATTTTGTTAATATACAGAACTGTGTTTAGGGGACTCTAAATTCCACACTCTGAATCCACTAAAGCAGGGGTCTCCAAACTATGACCCGCGGGTCAGATCCGGCTCATAGGGTCCCTCAATCCGATCCGCAGAGACACTTAAGAAATAAACAAAATTAACCCTAAAAACCGCTATTTCCACGCTATTTCAACCTAAAACCAGACTTTTCCACAATTTTGTCATCAAAAAGCCAGTTTCACGACTCACATTGAGGAAACTAAACAGACAAATTGTGTTTTTGTTTTTTGAAATCCTTGAGATTAGGTATTATAAATATTTTTAGAGGAATTTTTCGGACAATTGTCCTCATCTTTATTTTTATATTTTTTTAAATACTACGTTTAATAACATAAACAAATATCCTAACAACACAAACATTAAAAATTAAAAAATATGAACACAATTCTATCCCCACCCGATGAAGACCGAAGGTTCACCCGGTTGAAACGTAGTGATTTAAAAAAATGTAAAATTAAGATGAGGACAATTGTCCAAAAAATTCCCCTAAAAAAAGACTAATTGCGATTGCGTTATTATGTACTATTGGTGGAAATCTAACTTTTGAAATTTTTGATTAATATTTTCTTAAATAATGTCTTATGTACTTCGTTTAATTAAAATATCAACTCTTTGACCAGCGGTATACGGTTCATCGGCCTCCAACATGCTGGATAAAAGTTCATGTGGCCCATGGGCTGTAAAGTTTCGAGACCTCTGCATTAAAGTTACATTCTCATTGCATGCAAGGTCAACGCCATTTTTACCTAGACTAATATTCTTTCTTTATAGAGTGTAAGAGTTTACTGACTTTTCATCACCTATATCTTTATTATCGACTATTATTCACGGAAATATAATCACTAGACTTTTAATCACTTAGCTTTTTTTTCATCACGTGAACACTTAATCACCCCGACATCGAGAACTCTAAGCACATCAAAGAAAATAATACATTTATATATGTAAAAATGTTATTTATATAATTATGTTTTTTTTCGTCAAACTTTTACGACTTTTGACAATTTTGGGGTTATTCACAAAAATGGGTCTATCGTCATTTTAAAGAATTCTCCAAATTTTTTATTTTCAATTCAGGATCAAAAAAGACCGACAATTAAGTGACTTACAATGTTTTCTTGATTCCCTCGTCAACATTCTACAAGTTCTCTGCAACTTACGAGACAAGGATCTTCGCACAAAGGTTCACTACATTTAACTACTTTAACTACTTCTACTCGGCCTCCCCTTCGTAGACCATACAATTTCTTTCCTTCTTCGTTATAACATATGTATACTCGGTCAAGTTTGGTTGAGTCTATTTTATAAACAAACGAACTAATTTCAGCCAATCAGAGAATAGACTGAAGACAATATCGTCTATAAAAATAATCAAACCCAAGCTGGTTTCCAGCAATAATTAGCCACTGCTGTTGACCTCTGCAATTATCCAATTGGATTTAATCACCTATTGTTATATTTTGATATTGTTGGATAATTTACCATTGATTTCATCTTGGACTTATTTATCTACCACAGGACTTATCGGTCTTTGATATGATCAAACAATTTAACATTGGATTTATCTTGCCTCTTTTTTTTATCAGGAATAATGGCTCAAGATTTAACATTTAAATTTAATTTGAATTTAATTTAGTGATTTAACATAAAATCATTAAATTTGTGTTTTTTATTCTGTGACCTACACTTGAAGTATTTGTTTAAAAAATATTTTCTTTTCTTTAGTCAGCCCTTTCAAGGTTGGCCCTGAAACAATTGCGACAAGAAAACGGGTCCTTGGGGGAACTCCAACCGTAAGTCGAGAATAAAAACCCTTTTAATTGATATTCTATTTACTTGGTCGGGGATGGGGGTGTGTTTATGATATTTACTTGGTGAGCACACCTAAGTTTGGCACAAGGCCATTTTTACGTGCTCTTACCTGTTTTTTTTTACATTCGGTTTTACCCTTCACCTAGATGTGTTGCTCTCCAGAGTTAACGAGCCCCATCTGCCCGAGGCAGCTATATGTGAATGTAATGGTTTTGACTGGGATTTGACCTCGCGTACCACGATTCCAGAGCCCGAGCTTCTACCAATGCTCCACCGTCGCTGCCTAGTAGGGCTGTGACAATATGCTTTTATCAAAGAACATGGGGGTATGTTTATGAAGATTTGGAAGATTTGATTTATAGCCAGGGTTGAAGGCAATGAGCCAATCAGGAATCAAAATCGATCGAAACTACATTATTTAATGTCTCTTAATTTAGATTTGGAGATTCTTGTCGTTTCTGGACTATTTTACAATTTGTTTTAATTCTTTAATTATTAGTAGGGCTGTGACAACATGCTTTTGACTATTACTTGACTATTTTGCTATTTTACCACTTCTTTTAATTCTGTAGTCATTTGTGGGCTTGTGACAATAGGCTTTTATTTAAATATATTCTTGTCGTTACTTAACTATCTTACTGTTTTAATTTTACCATTTCTATTAATTCTAATTTTAATTTTATTAATAGGACTATGACAACATACTCTTATTAAAGAATATTCATTTCACAGTCCTAATAACTAGACAAGAATATTCTTTAATAAAAGTATATTATCACACAAGCCTAGTGATAATAATTATGAAGACAATTGTCTAACTATTCAATACGCACGAGTAACCAAGCCTCATCTAAAGAAAAAAAAATTCTGTTTTTTGTTCTCAGGGCAATGAATGGGCGAAAAAGTACTGTGTATATTGATGGCAAAGAAACGTAAGTTTGGATTGAAATTGTTTTTTTTTTGACATTTTTTTTATTTGGAATTTGAAGAATTTTGTTGAATTCATTGTTGTTAGAATGAATGAAGTAAATCCAAAAATATTAATGAAGTTAATCCAAAAATATTAATGAAGTAAATCCAAAAATATTAATGAAGTAAATCCAAAAATATTAATCCTGGTAAAAATTAATTAAGTCTAAATAATATTAGTATTCCAGGTAATAAAAATCCAAAGTAGTTCAGTTTTTTTCAATTCAAAATGGCCGGTAGTCTGGTTAATAATTAAAATCTTTTCTTCTTCTAAATTTTAGCTGAAAAATCGCGCCTTATTTAAATTCTTGTAATTTCAGTAACGGGTTCTCTGATTGGTCGATGACAGAACATCTCATTACTTAAGCTTTCCCCAAAATAGGAACATTAAGTAAAAGGAAAGAAGAAAGAAAGAGGGGAAAATATAGTCTAAGTTAGACCAAAAATAATCCAACATATAATTTGAACAAAAGGTTCGTTTCTGGCTGGAGACTTTTTGGTGAGGAAATCAGACCGTCTATAACAGTGGTTTTAAAGTGGACGGTATCACCCCACCCCTGGGGGCGATATGAACTTTCAGGGAGTCACTGGCGAGTAAATAGTCGGATAAAGGGGAGTTAAAATTGCAAAGGGGGCGTTGGAGCAATTACAGAAAATTTGATATTGGTGTTGGTAGAAAGGCTGTAAAAACAGGACAATTTAATTAAATGTTCCCGAGTCGCTGCAAATAGACCCCTGGGGGCGATATAAACTTTCTGGGAGCCGCTGGCGAGTAAGTAGTCGGCGTTAAAATTGTGAAGGGGGCGTTCGAGCAATTACAGTGAAATGTGATATTGGTATTGGCAGAAAGGCTGTAAAAACAGGACAATTTGATTAAGTGTTCCCCAGTCGCTGCAAATAGACGTTCGTGCCTGAATACTTCCACCGTATCTTCCAAAGATGTACCATCGTTAGGGTGTTTGTTTAAAGAGGGGGGGGCGCTGTCGTTTTCGTCGAGCGGTAAAGGGGGCACTAGCAAAAAAGTTTGAAAACTACTGGTCTACAACGTCTCACAAGTATTCAGATGTAATGGAATCACCCAACACCCCTACGACAGAATGAAGAGGATTGTCTATAAATAAGACGCGCTCTCACAGCAGAGCAGGTCAGAGTCAAACCCACTTATGAATATCAGGTACTCTACCAGTTTGTTGTATGATCAGTCGAATGCATTGAGCATTCGAACTGAAAGGCCTTTCACCTCCTCATCTCTTTCTTCCCACTGACCGACCATGCTAAAGAAATGTCTTCGAGTAGAGTTACCCCCTAGTGTGAGGACTGGAACTTTCAGTTTAATGAGATTAAAAACTCTATAACAACAGAAAGACTAATCCAAGGCCGAACAGGCGAGGGAAAGTCTTCCTGCTCAACAACAACCGCAACAACAACAACAACAACAACAGCAATAATAATAATAATGATAATAATAATGATAATAACAATAATATTAATAAAATCTTTTAAAATAATCCTGATTAGAGAATTAGAAAGAATCTCAAAATACCTGAAAAGAAGACTGCAGGATATTTGAATCGTATTCGAAGAAAAAAATTGAATAAAAAAATAAAAATAAAATACAAAAAAAAAATCAAAAATAATATATGTGGGTAGGCAGTCTGGTTTGGAATTATAAACTCAAGTTCGAATCCTAGTCGTTCCATTTGTTTTTATAATTAGACTAATACCCTTGGGAAAGGTAGAATTCCCAAATTCCCTCCAGTTACGGGTTAAATAGTGCACTTTTAACATTGGGTTATTCCAAAGACCATGCGTGGACACAATGAACGTTTATCAAAAAATAACTGTTCTCGCCATTAAATGACCTAAAAAGGGTGATTATATTTACTTGGTCGGGCACAAGGCCATTATTACGCGCCCATCATATCCCTGGTCTTTTGTAACCAGAATTTACCTTCACCTAAATGAGTTACTCTCCCGAGTTAACAAGATCCATCTGCCCGAGGCAACGTAAGATAAAGGCAGTGGTTTTGACTGTGATTTGAACTCATGTAATAAGATTCTAGAACCCAAGCTTTTATCAATGCTTCACCTTTGCTGCCTTCTCCGTGTTTTCTGCATAAAATGGGCGATATGCCGTAAAACCAAACAAGCGAAACTTTTATTGTCACACGAAATAATAATATAAAAAAATGATTTTATTAAAATTTATTTCATTTTATTTTCAATTTGGCTTCTTTAGTTTTTTATCTTGTCACGAGTGACAAAACTGTTGTCATGTCTGGCATTTTAATATCTTTAAATGACAGCGAAAATGTCCGATTAATGGAATAAGTTTACCTCACGACATTGAAGAGTTCTGCTTAGAAATAATGAAAATTCTGTCTACTTTTTCTCTCATCATCATAGCGTATCGCACAGTGATGTGCGTAGTGTAACAATTGATTTCCTCGAAAGGAGTAGCAGGGGCACAACGTGCAGGTTTGTTACTTGCCCTTGTACAGTACCTGGTATTCTTAAATGGTCACCCATCTAACTAGTGATGTGCGTAGTGTAACAATTGATTTCCTCGAAAGGAGTAGCAGGGGCAACACGTGCACGTTTGTTACTTGCCCTGGTAAAATACCTGGTATACTTAAATGGTCACCCATCTAACTACTGACCAGGCTCGACGTACAGTACCTGGTATACTTAAATGGTCACTCATCTAACTACTGTCCAGGCTCGACGTTGCTTAACTTCGGTAATCTTACAGGAACCGGTGTATCCAACCTGAATTGACCGTACAAATCCTTAAAAGTGGTTTTATTTTTGTGCTAATAACTTTACTATGCGTTCTTTTCGCATGCGTTTATCTACAAATCGTTAAATAAATGCAGTGAGCATTAGTCGCCATCTTGGCTCTCGTAATGAGAAGAAAATTACCAAAATTCGGCCCCGCCTTTCTACACCCAGATTCGCGCCCTCGATTTAACCGGATTTTCATAGGGGTCTTCGAACTTACAAGAAATTTGGGCTAAATCCTTTTTTGGGGGTGGCTTAGAGTATCAAAGAAACGACTTTGTGAAAAAAAAGTGGACTCCTCCCCCCGAAAATTACAAAATATAAAGAAATATGTCTCTGAGTGAGAAGGTGGAGCATTGGTAAAAGCTTGGGAACTGAAATAGCTTTCCACCTGTTCAAAACCACTGCATTTACCTCAAGTCCTCCTAAGGCACGTAAAAATGGCCTTGTGCCAAACTTGGATTTCTGCTCGACCAAGAAGATATGATATATGTGTGTGTGTGTGTGTGAGAGAGAGAGAGAGAGAGAGAGAGAGAGAGAGAGAGAGAGAGAGAGAGAGAGAGTGTCCGTATTTCCAACAACAACAACAACATAACATCGTCATCAACAACATATCTGTGTTAATGTTGATGTTACGTTGTTTGGAAAGATGATCCCTCCCTTTCTCTCTCTTTCTCTCTCTCTCTCTTACTCCCTCTCTCTCTCCCTCCCTCAGAGATATTATATCCTCTTGGATATCTATGTTATATGTCTATATGTTATAGAATTATTACTAGAGTAATTATTATTAGTGTTCATATTATTATTGTTATAATTAGGATTATTAGTCAGTTTCTGTAGATCTACCCATAGAATTATTACTAGTGTAATTATTATTAGGGTTTGTATTATTAATCTTATTATTATTAGGGTTTGTATTATTAATCTTATTATTATTATTATTATTTAATTTCTGTAGATCTCCTCATAGAATTATTACGAGTATAATTTTCATTAGTGTAATGTTGTAATTATGATTATTATTATTCAATTTCTGTATATTTAATAACATTGGTCTATATTCTAAAATATTCTTGTTACAACCCACATGACTAGAGCCGTGATAATATTCTTTTATAAAAATGTTTCGTCACTGCCCAATAATTAGTGTAATAATTAGAGTTTATTTTATTGATGTTAGAATCATCTGGACCAGTGAATGAAAATTTAAAAGTTTTTAGGCTATTACTTCTTTATATTCTAAAGATTTTAATTGGTTTGTCAAAATATGTTGAAACGACTCTCTGAGTATTTTTAATAGGGCTGTGACAAGAATATTCTTTTCCATCATCTTTTTCATTTGTTCTATTAATTTTCGAGATGACCATTTTGTATCGACTACTCCCTTTTCTTAACCTTCCCCATCATAACTTTTTTTTATATACTTCGTTACGATCTTTTCCTCTTCTACAACTTTTTTTATTTGCTTTTATTTCATTGACAATAAAAAAGGGAATTAAATCGATTTTTTTTTCAAAGTTTTAAAAAAAAAGTTTTTTTAAAAAAGAAAAGATAAGAATAAAAAGGAACACATTTTCGTGATGATGAGAATGATGAAAATGAGGGGAGGTTGTTGTTGTTGTTGCTGCTGCTGATGATGATGATGTTATAACGATGAAATAGATGTTGATGATGATAATTTGGATCAGGATGATGATGATGAGGAGGAGGAGGAGGGTGGTGATAGAGAGGAGGAGGGGCATGATGATGATGATGATGATGTGGGTGAGGATGATGATGGTGATGACGATGATGACGGCGATGATAATGATGATGAAGTGGAAATGGATGTTGATCATGATAATGCTGATCAGAATGATGATGATGAGGAGGAGGAGGATGGGGAGGAGGAATATCATGATGATGATGTGGTGGATGATGATGATAAAAAAGCAAAAAGACGAAGAAGATTAAGGAAAAAGAGAAAAAGAAAAATAAGATGAAAATACAGAGGAAGATGTAAAGGAAGTGTGAAAGGAAAAAGATTAAAAAAAAAAAAAAGAAATAGAGAAGAATAAAAAGAGTATATTAAAAAAAATAGAACGAAAAAGAAAAAAGAAGAATTTGAAGAGGGAAAATTAAAATTGATAAAAAAAACGATGTAAAATGAAAGAGAAGAAGAAAAATAAAATTTTAAAAAGTTAAATAAGAAAACGAGGATGAAAAAAAAACGGGGAAGGTGGGGTAGAATTAGAATAAGGTGGTTGGTCTCGACGACGATGATACTGATGAGGCCAATGATGATGATGGTGGTGAACATCATCATTATCACCATCATCATCATTATCATCATCAACATGACCACCAAGATCCCTATCAACATCATCTTTATCACTCCCACCATCTTCACCATTCCTACTACCACCATCATCATTATCATCAAGACTTAAAAAACTATCATCAGCAACACGATGGTGATGATTATAATCATCATCACATCAGTCACCAACAATCTACTTGCATCCCTATATCCATCGTCATTATCATCATCATCACCATCATCATCATCATCAGGCCAATGATGATGATGGTCATTATCACCATCATCATCATTATCATCATCAACATGACAACCAAGGTCCCTATCAACACCATCCTTATCACTCCCACCATCTTCACCACTCCCACCAGCACCATCATCATTATCATCAAGGCTTAAAAAGTATCATCATCACCATCATTACCAACACGATGGTGATGATGATAATCATCATCACATCAGTCACCAATAACCCACTGGTACCACTATATCCCTCATCATCATCATCATCATCAGGCCAATGAGGATGATAATGATCATCATCATCACCATCACCATAATTATCATCATCAACATGACCACCAAGATCCCTATCAACACCATCTTTATCACTCCCACCATCTTCGCCACTCCTACCTCCACCATCATCATTATCATTAAGGCTTAAAAAAGTATCATCATCACCATCATTACCAACACGATGGTGATGATGATAATCATCATCAAATCAGTCACCAACAACACACTGGCACCAGTATATCCCTCATCATCATCATCTTCATCATCATCACGATTAGAAAAGGACAAAGATAAAAGGGGTGTGTTCGGAAGAGGGGGTTGGAATTTTTCATTAACTTTCCTGCCTTTCTAGCTTCCCTTTACAGAAGGCCACCGACTCTTTTTCTGTTGCTTTCCTTCTCTTCCGTAAATCTACATATAATCTCTCCCGCCCAAATTTCTTTCTTTTTTCTTCTTTTTCTTCTGTCACACTTTCGCTCACCTAGACATCTATTCTGTTCCTCCTCATCCTCCTTCTCCTCCTTCTTCTACTAACAGTTACCAAACCTTTTCCATGATTTACTCCTCCGTTCGCATCCGTTTCCTCCACTTCTTCTTCTTCTCTTTTCCTTCTTCTTCTTTTTCTTCTATTTATTTTTCGTCTTGTTCTATGTCTTATTCATTTTCGTATTTTTCTTCTTATTTTTCTTCGACTTCTTTTTGTTCGCCTTTTTCGTCACCGTCTTCTTCTCCTTTTTCTTCGTCTTCTTTTTGGTCATCTCCGCCTTCTTTTCCTTATACGTCGTCTTTTTTTTCTTCTTGGTCTTCTTCTTCTTCTTCTTCTTCGTCGACGTAGTCTTCTCCTTCTTCTTATTCATATTTTTCTTCTGCTCCTTCTTCTTATTCGTCGTCTTCTTTTTCTACTTCTACTTCGTCTACTTCTACTTCTTCTTCGTCTACTTCTACTTCTTCTTGGTCGTTTTCTTATTCTTTTTCTTCTTCTTCTTCTTCTCCTCCTTCTACTTCGTTGTCGTTGTCTTCTCCTTCTTCTTCCTATTCGTCATCTTTCTCTTCTTTTCCTTCTTATCAACCGTCTTCTTTTTTCTTCTTCTTCTTCTTCCTCTTCTTCTTCTACTACTAATTCTTCTTGGTCCTTGTCTTCACTTTCTTATTTGTCTTCTTCTTCTTCTTATCCTTCTCCTTCTTATTATTCTTATTCTCCTCCTTCTTCTTCGTCGACGTAGTCTTCTCCTTCTTCTTCTTCTCATTCCTCTTTCTTTTTTTCTTCTTCTTATGCGTCGTCTTCTTTTTTTTCTTCTTCTTATTGGTCGTTGTCTTCACCTTATTCTTCTTCTCCTTCTTCTTCGTCGTCGTAGTCTTATCCTTCTTTTTATTATCCGTCTTCTTCTTCTATTTCTTCTTCTTCTCCTTCTTCTTCGTCGTCGTAGCTTATACTTTTTATTATTATACGTCTTCTTCTCCTTCTTCTTCTTCGTCGTCGTAGTCTTATCCTTCTTTTTATTATCCGTCTTCTTCTTCTTTTTCTTCTTCTTCTCCTTCTTCTTCGTCGTCGTAGCTTATCCTTTTTATTATTATACGTCTTCTTCTTCTCCTTCTTCTTTTGCTTTGTCGCCGTAGTCTTCTCGTTCTTCTTCTTCGTCGTCGTAGACTTCTCCTTCTTCTTATCCGTCTACTTTTTTTCTTCCAGTACGACGTCCAAGACCAAGTCTAACGCCCATGGAACTCACCTCTTACGAACCCCAGACAACCTATACGCTTTCTTCTTCTTATCTCTACTTCTGTTCCCAACCTTCAACTTCTTCAACTTCTCCTCCTTCTTAACCTCCTTCAAAATCCTCCCCCTTTTTCGCCTCTACCCCTCCCCACCTGCTCCCTTCTCCTCGTCTCCCCTTCTTTATTCAATACAATCGATGCAGAATCACAACAGTTTCAGAGTAAGGGTGGCAGTGACGGGAGGGGGGAGGGACCTCCCAACGCTTCTGCCAAGTTTTACGACTACAAGTAATGCAACCACCACCGCCACCTCTGCAACCAAGAACAACAACAACAACAATACCGCAACTACCAACAGCATCTTCGTCACTGCTATAGTTAATGTCACCGCGGGGACTGCTGCCACAACCGCCACCATCACCGCTATAACCACCCGTCTTCATCCCCAACACTAGATGCGTGCAGCAGCAGCATCGTCGTAAACAGCACTGCTGTAAATAACATCTATAATCATGAAAGCTAGTGATTCGCTTTCGAGCTAGAATCCGTCACATACTTCTGTGCCATATTACTCTACAGTTCTGGCGCAAGAAATTTGACCACACATTTCTTTCCATTAGTACAGTTGCAATTAATCCGTATGCCTCTTCCTAAGCAAAAACTATCGCAAACACAATTGACGAACTTATATATGATATTTACTTGGTGAGCACCCCAAAGTTTGGCACAAGGCCATTTTTACGTGCTCTTACCCGGGCTTTATAT
>JAUZSX010300911.1:0-27536 GCA_034780655.1 Idiosepius hallami | reverse complement strand
TATAGACTAGATTATATATTATAATGTTCTGAAAATCTTGTTCTGAAAATATATATATGCATATCTCATACATTACCATCTACTTTCTTAGCGTTCGTTTCTCTGTTTAGTCCATTTGTCTCAGCAGCTCTGCCTGATATGTTCAAACAGTTCATCATCAGTTCGTGAATTTAGCATTACATAAAGAAACAGTGCACTGAACACAAGAAAGGATATTTATAGTTGAAAATGTTTCCCCAAAAGATTTTAAAATATTATATTATATTATATTATATTATATTATATTATATTATATTATATTATATTATGTTATATTATATTATGTTATATTATATTATGTTATTATGTTATATTATATTATGTTATATTATATTATGTTATGTTATGTTATGTTATGTTATGTTATGTTATATTATAAATATTCCTACTGCACTGTTTCTTTTGGAACACCCTGTATTTCAGCCCTCCATAATATGCCAATTAGTCATTTTGCCATTGTTTTTTTTCACTAGTTACTACTTTTTACATCAGGGTCAAAGGGATGGCTTATGTAGTTTTCTCTTTAAATCTTCAGTTGATTTTTGTTTTTGAGATAACAATTCATTTTTGATTGGGTTTAAAACTTTGTAGGGTGTCAGATTCATGGGAGGGAGTTTGAGGATGGAATCTAAAACAAAGGAATTTACATAAAACTATTTTAAAAACCTTACACGGCTAATATTAGGATAGTGACTACAGTTGTTATAAAGGATGTTATTAAGAAAAGCCAGAATAAAACACGGTCTAAAGCATCGCCCACTTCTTGCCAGCTCAGTTTTAAATTCAAACAAATCTTACAACTACATATTCTGCTTTTTTCCTCTTCACTGGCCATACTTTCCTTCTTAGCCTTGTCTTCATTCATTGTGAAAACGGGATCGTTACAACTCGGTTTGGGGTCGACCCTTGCAATGACTTTTGAACCCTGTAGGGATTTCATTTCGCCAACCTTGTTCTTCTTTTCCATCGAGCGACATTTTTGGCTGAGCGTCGTGTCTAGAATCGGTTGCATATAGAATACGGAAGCTTTGATGAAGTGCGGCACGGCATGCTGGTTCTTCCTGAAACGGATGTTGAGACTGATGGCGGCGACCGCCACGGACAAGGCCGACAAGAAGAGGTACCAGTCAATGACCAGAGCCAGTATGGAAAGATTGTTCGATGTCCGAGGTATGGTATCGGCTATAAAGCTCAGGTAGACGGTGAACGATACCAAGAGAGTCACGCAGAGAGAGATCTTTTCGCCCGACTGTCCCGGAAGAAGAAAAACAATAACACTCAGTCCCGACAAAAGGGCAACGGGAAATATGATGTTGAGGATGTAGAATAATGGCCGGCGCTTTAAAGTGAGGGTGAAATTCAGAGCACTGAGATTATCGCTTTCGATCTCATACCGATCTGCGGACGTTGTCACTAGCATCCATTCACCGTCCTTAACAAATTCAGTGGTCAATATACGGTCCGAACCAACTGATAGATTCACTCTTGACTGATCATAAGTCCATGTGGCGAAGCGTATGTGACACACCTGGGTATCGAACGGATACTTCGTTATATCAAGACTGCATTGTGTCTGGAAGATGTCGCCTGGTTCCCAGTAAATTGTCCCGTTGTTCGTGATTTCGACTAGAAATCCGTCACTGCCAAATCTTTTATATTCCTTGACGGAGTTATCGACTACAATTTCGGGCAACCATATTTTCTCTTGAGGCACGGTGACGGACATAATCTCTTGATAATCACTGATATTCCAGGAAATAAGCGCATCCTGCCAGACAAACGTCAGCCAAGAATTTGTCGACAAGATTTCTTTCTTCTGGTCGAGCTTGACGATGCTCACTAAGTTAAAGTCCATGGTCACCTGTACCGTATGATGCAAGCACTTCACTGGTCTGACAAGGGTATTCACATTGGCCAGTATGTCATTGATAAGCTTAGCCTCAATGTTCCCTTCATAGTTATGCATGATATCACCTCTTCCAAGTTCCAGATAAAAAACCAAAATTGGAACCATAGAAAGACAGAATCTAAACCAATCTTTAAAGAATTGGAATACCATTTTTTTTAAAATTCTTTGGACCACTAAACGGCTGATTTATTGGTTCTGATGACTTAAAGTGAGAGAAGACACAACAATATTTTTTGTCTTAATGTGGTCTTCTAATATAAAGTCCCTTGTTGGTAATGTTGCTAAGTCAGGATCAAAAGATTTAACATAGTTTGGATTAGATTAAATCAGGTGTAAAACACTTAACTCTTTACTGAAAAATGTTACTCAACAACAATTTCTATTTCATTGTCTAATTCTTCAAGTGACTTTCTTAAGACCAGTGGTTCCCAATCTTTTTCACATGGTGGCCCACTATTAAGATTTCATTGCTCACCTATCAGAAAAAGAATTTTTTTTACTCAAAAAGCCTTTTTTATAATAAAATTTGACTTCGACTATGCACACACACACACACACACATATATATACATATATATATATATATATATATATATGTTTGAAGTCCCTGAAGATGATCAAAGGGGGCCAAAAGCGTTTGAAAGCTCAAAATTATGTTAAAACACTTTACACCGCAACTACATTTCCTGATAGCAAACAAGAAAAAATATATATGTGAAAATTAAATTTTTTATATATAAATTATAATAATGACCAATATGTATTTGTGTCAAACTCTGAAGGTTAAAAGTGAAAACATGTAGCTTGCATGGGGAATTGAACCCAAGACACTCAGATTGCCTTTATTTATTTTTTGATTCTTATACTATGTTAAGTGAGCTATAAAGGCCGTATTTATGTAAGTTTTCTGCTTTGTTTCATGTAAATTTGATTTCTTATCACTATTAAAATCCTACTTACATTGTCAAATATTTTTCTTTTTATCTACATTAACAGAACCTGTAGGATATTTTATAGCTGGTCATGGCAATATCAGAATATAAGTGCAGGAAGCTCTATCGGATAAACAATTTTATTATGTGGGGGCATCAGATATCTAAAACCGATTTAGTGGGATGTCGTCAAAAGAATGGTTTAGAAAAACTGACCTATAATCTCTTCATGGTATACCAGTAATCATTCCACAGGAAACCAGTGTGCCATGGCACAGGGGTTGGGAACCGTTGCCTTAAAACAAATAAGTGTCTTTAAATAGGAATTCAGTGGTTATATAGTCTTTATAGAAGAAATTAGTGAACAGCAGTGGTTATATAGTCTTTATAGAAGAAATTAGTGAACAGCAGTGGTTATATAGTCTTTATAGAAAAAATTAGTGAAATTTAAAATTGTAGAAAATTAATTTTTGGTCTCTAGATATTTCTTGCGAATGAAACAGGGATTTTCTCTTTGTTTTTATACTTAAGTCCAAATGGATGAAGAGAAGAAGACTTAATGCTACAACAGATGAACAGACAGCAACAAAAAGATATTTATACAATTTCCAACTTCAAACAAGTGTTATTTAAAAAAAATATTATTTTTATATTTTCTTTTCAATTCAAATTGATAATATTTTGGCAAAATTTTGTTATTCAAACAAGAGTTATTTAAAAAAAAATTATACTTCTTATTAATTTAGTATATTTCTGCTGAATGTATTTATTCAAACTAGTGTTATTAAAAATAATTTTTATTCTTAATATTTTCTTTTCAATCATTATTAACAAGAGTTTGTGCAATTTCGAGAGGTTTTTTTAACAGCAAATTTCAACAAAATCACTTATAATTTAAGAATATAATTTGTATATAATATCTATTAATCTATCAACACTTAAATATGTATTTGAATAATTTGATAACCCTAAAGAGAATTTGAGTGAAGGAACCATCATTTTTAGAATATTAACAATTACAAAAAGTAACTAAAATCAGTTGGATAAGATAACAGGTCTTCTTTCTCTTTTTTTATTTTCTAGCCACACTTTAGTCAAATATAGAATTATTTTGTAAATATTACAAATTTTATATGATGAAATTTGGTTATCTCTAGAGTGTTCAAAAGTATATGATAAAATGGTAAAATTGAAAAATGATTAAAGAATGTATTAAAATTAATCAAATGAAGTTGAGTTAGACACTTTCATTTGTTGAACTCTCTTAAATTATTACTCACTGTAAAAAGTGGAGCATTATGGGACATTTCACTTCTGGTTTTTACTTTTCAAGTCATCTGATTTGTGGAGAAGTTAACTGTTGATAAAAATAGAAATAAAAAGAAATTTATTCTTCAATAAATCAAAAATTAAAATCGTGAATCGATTATAATATACAATGGGGTGAATTATGTTTTCTTGGTGAGCACCAACCCAAGTTTGGCACAAGGCCATTTTTACGTGCTCTTACCCAGGCTTTTTACATTTGGTGTTACCCTTCACCTAGAAGAGCTATTCTCCCAAGTTAACGAGCCCCATCTGCCCGAGACAGCTTAAGTTGAATGTAATGGTTTTGACTGGGATTTGAACCTGCGTAATACAATTTCAGAGCCCAAGCTTTTACCAATGCTCCACCTTCGCTACAAGTGTATATGACTATTAAAAATAACTGGTTTTAAGAATAATTTAATGAATTTTACCTTTAAATATTGCATTCATTTATTTTACATGTAATACTAGTATCTATGCCCATTAAAATAACAGGTTTTGAATATAATTTAATCAATTTTGCACTTAAATATTGCATTCATTTTTTTTTAATATAATTCATTTCAGACTAAATTTTAGACATCAATTAACAAAATAAACTTATTCAAATAATTTTTCTACCAAAATATCTAACTAATGTGTGTATATGTGTATGTTTATTGCAATTAAGAAGTGAAAAAATTTATTAAAAAATTGACGTTATTTGTTACAACTAGAAATTGTTTATCAAAATATTGTTTGGAAAGAAAACTATTCCTTAAGATCCCCACACTCTCTCTAGCTATGGATTAAATAGTGCATGATATTTTATTTTAAAAATTGTGTGGACAAAAAGAACTTTTCTTAAAAACAATTGTTACCAGCATTAAATGACCTAAAAAGGTTGATGTGCAATCATCAGTGGTCACTCATGGTCGAGTATGACCGTCTGTCTGGGTCCTGTGGACCCTTTCGGGAGGACGCCTGCGCGTGTGGAGACTGATACACCGGCAGCCACCACACGGCTCCTTAGCAAAGAATGGCCTTGTTCCAATGGCATGGTTAACCATTACGACTGGAGCTCATCCTCTGTTGCAGCCTTCATCTGCCTTCAGTACCATTATGTCGTTATAGACATTATCTGCCACATCCGCCGTTGAGGTCTTGCACTATTTAACCCATAACTGGAGGGAAGATTGGGCTTACTACTTTTCCCAAGGGTATTAGTCAACATGCAGTAAAATACAAACAAACAAACCTTGAGATTGTATTAAATCCAGCTCTAAATTGAATGAAGATTTCTGCCAAAGTTTATCCTTTTGAAGCTCTTCTCAGATTGTCTTCTGATTTAAAAAAAACAAAAACGAATAAAAAACAGAAAGAAGTTGATCGATGACTGTCTTTTGAATCCAGAAAGGGATTGAAATCGTTCAAAATAAAATCATGTATTTAAGATCAATTTTCTAAACACTGAGAAAAAGAAATTTCAAAGTTTTGTTTTTTAACTTTTAAAAATCCACAACACGGCAAAAATACAGCCCAAGCGTAAAAACATGCTGACAGTATTTTTTTTCTCTTTCTTGAAGGCTGTTCAATTTCCATCTCAAAAGAATTTACCAAAGTCAAAAAATCTTCTGAACCCTAGGCACCCCAATTTCAGGCAAGGAAAAGATTCTTGTTTTTGATAAGAAGCAGTTTTGTTCTTTAATAACAAGAGTTTTATTGAAAAGAGAACATTTTTGAAGGGAGATTAGGGACTTCATATTTTATCTTCTACCAAACTTGCATGTCTGATTAATTCATTGGACGGCTTATTTTAATAGCATGTGAACCTTCCTTGGTTATTAAATGCTGAAGAAATTGTTTGGTTTTGTTTGTTTATTGCTTATTAGGGTTTTTTTGTTTTTTAATTATTCCTTTTTTTTTAAGATTTCAACTTGAATATTGCAGTTGGAATAATGATAGTTATGTTGTGAGCTATAAGGGTTTTTTTTTATTTTTTTATTTTGCTGTATAGGAAGATATTAATCCAAGATATGATCAAATGGAAATCCATTTAAAGTTTAGTGTTTTAAAATCACATCAAAAACTCAAACGGTATTTTTATCTAAAATAATATTTTGTATCTTTAAGGATTTTTGTTTTAGTTTCAAAATGTATTTTTAATCAATTTTTCAAAGAATCTTCAAGATTTTTCAAATCAAAATAGTTTGGTTCTTCATTTGTAGAAATTCCCATTGATTACAATAAAAAAAAAAGAAAAAGGTTTTTAGTTTGTCTGACTAAAAATTGAAAAGAAAAATTTTAAGATAAACATCGCAACTTTCAACAATTTGATAATTTTTTACTTCTGTTTCCATAAAACTTTCTCCAATTTTGACAGTTTTTTTTACTTTTATGTCAATAAAAGTTTGTCCAATTTTGACAGTTTTTTTTTTACTTCTATGTCAATGAAATTTTCTCCAATTTTGACAGTTTTTATTACTTGTGTGTCAATAAAAAATTTTCCAATTTTGACAGTTTTTTTTTTACTTCTATGTCAATAAAACTTTCTCCAATTTTGACAGTTTTTGACTTCTATGCCAATAAAGGTTTCTCCAGCTTTGACAACTTTTGACTTGTATGCCAATAAAACAATTGGAAGTTGCAAATTTTTTTGTTCTAATTTGATATATATATGCATTTTTTTTAAACTTGTCTGCATCTTTAACTGAAAAAAAAATGGATATGCAAATTATGAAATCTTATTCCAAAGATTAAAAGAAAAACTCATTTGATATTTTTTGAGTTTTTTTTTTTAAATCAAAAGAAAAATTTGTTAATGAATCTGAAATTCCAGATGAAGAGAAACTAAATTTCTTGGGAGGAGTTTGGTTCAAGTGTCCATGAAAATCTGCAATGGGATTCCCGACTTAAGGTTTTCCCTTTTGGTCGAGCCCACTTTAAAAAAAAAAAAAGGAAAAGGTAGAAGGCAATAAAAAAAAAGGCGAAAAGAAAAGCAATGAGGCCAATTGATTGGTTATTGATTCTTTGATGACGTCTAGTAAAGAGAAATGATTGATTTTCTTTAATGCACTTCTTTTCCTTGCGTCTGAAATGCGTGCGCGTGAAAGTGCGGACATTGTTTTCATTGTTGGGAAATGAGCAACACAATTGCTTTTTTCTTTTTTTTTGTACCGACGACCAATCGTAAAAAAAAAAGAGAAAAAAAAACGCTTTTGTTTCAGACAAGTTTTTATTGAGGGTTCCGAAGTATGAATAAAAGACTTATTTCTGCAGTTTTTTTGGGGGGGCACAGGATTTTGTATTAGCGTTCTTGTGTATGTCTATGCATCAGTGTGCATGCATGCGGGTGCATTTGTTTTATTTTGCTTTTGTTTTTTTATTAATGATTTTGATTTTTTTTTTAGTTTTTATTTTTGTGGTGGTGATGATGATGATGATGATGATGGTGATGAGGATAATGATGATGATAGTGATTGTTTAGTGGTTGGTTTGTTGGCGATGATGATGGTGATTGTTTATTGGTTTGTTTGTTGGTGATGATGATGATCATGATGATGATGATGGTGATTGTTTGTTGGTGATGATGATGATGATGGTGATTGTTTATTGGTTTGTTTGTTGGTGACGATGATGATGATGCTGGTGGTGACGATGGTGATGATGATATTGGTGATGATGATGATGATGATGATTGTGACGATAGTGATGATGATGATGATAATGATGGTGATGGTGATTGTTAATTGGTTTGTTTATTGGTAATGATGATGATGATGATCATGATGATGATTGTTAATTGGTTTGTTTGTTGGTGATGATGAGGATGATGATGGTGGTGGTTATTTTTTTTTTCCAAAAATGCTTTGTGTTAAAAAATCAAATTATTTTTTCTTAAATTTCAAAAATGCTTCTCCGTTATTTATTTACTTGTTTATTTTTAATTCAAAAACGGTTCTTCGTATCTTCTCAGTGTTGAAAAAAAATTCTTAAGCAAGAATCACCACCTCTAAAATGTTAAAATGATTTATATGGTTATATTGCATTGGAGACACTGGTTCCAGTCAGATCACTGAAGTTAAGCAATGATGAGCCTGGCCAGTAATTAGATGGGTAACTATTTAAGAATATTTTCTTCTGGAAATATAGCGCCTGCGCATGCGCGTAAACTCAAAACCGGATGTAGGACCCGTTCTTAGATAAATGCTTGAATATCAATTTAGTATTAAAGAATGGATATCTTAAGATAAGGGCCACACAAAAATGATCTTCAGCCTTTTTTTTTTTTAGTAACTTATTATCCATGACATAGTAAAATTGGTGTGAGTTTATTTTATTAAATCTCTTAGTTCTATTTAATTATCTCTCATTGTGATTAAAACAATTCAAAAAGAAATATAAGTTGCACATAATTTTGAAATAAAATCATTTTGAGATTCAGAATTTCAACATATATAATTTTAATCAAGAACTGTATAATTCCTGAAATGTTTTAATTTTCATTTTGGGTCTGACAATTATACAAAAATGGGTGAATTCTAGAACATTAAAAAAATTTTGAATTCCATTTTAAGTCTCTTTGGATAAAAGGATTATTAAAATTCATATTTCTAAATGATTTATTTTATATTTTTTTTCTAGAATGTTATATTTTTGTGTAATTATTTTTCTTTGTCAATTGTTACATTCACTGGAGATTGTAAATTGATTAACCTTTTTCTTAGTTGTCTAATTCTATAAAATGACTAATCTAAATATTTAATGCATTGACATTTGCAAAAGATAAGAATAAAAATCTTATAAATCATTCTCCATAACCAAACTTTTTTTCTATCAGACTCTATTCAAACTTGAAATTGAAAAATAACTTACTTGACTAAAAAAAAAAATCATTGTCAGCTAAGATGATTATAAGTAAATAATCAGATTAACAATAAAAGAAAATGTTTGCCACTGAGATGCATTAATTCAATTATTATCTGGATTGGATTTTAAACTTTTAAAATAACCAAGAAAATGAAAGTAAGATAATACAATATGATAGAAAGGATGAAGTTCAATTGTTTCAATTAGGCATTCATTAACCATACAAAAATTACTCACTTGTTCAAGAAACACTACCACCAAAATGTGTAACATGCCAAGTACCTTGTACAGCAAAGTATATAAGTATTGGATACAGTGATTTTTTTTTTCTTCAACAATATTCTTCAAGGTTAGCAGCATAAAAGAATTGCTTATGCATATTGATTTAAATATTTTATCAAGTAGAGGCAGTGATGGCCACTTCGTTTAGTATCTGCAGAATGCTACAACTGCAAATTTGAAGCATGTCGGTCTAAGTTTTTTTTTCAACATTTGTAAGACATTACAAGATATATGAACCACTCTCTAATTTGAGGAATTGTGTTGTACATAACCTTAGTGAAGGTTTAACTATTTAGGTAAAATTTAGACCTGACAGGTGTTGCATTTTTATAACATTACAAGCTTCCATCTGTAAATTAATGTACTTCAGAATTTCAAGAATGTTGTTCCTTATAAAACACTTCATTATGTCACTGAATCTGTGGAATATCAATGCTAGAATGTTCTTTTTGTCTATTATGCTATCTGGAATATATCTATTTTTCACAGTTTTTTTTTTATTTAATACACACATGAAGTTCATTTGTTTTTTTATTCATGAATATGTTTACATCTATCAGCATTTTTGTGACTATAAGGAGTAGTTTTTGGAGTGTTTTCTCTGCTTGTCAATAAAGTCCATATAATACCTATCTTATCTATCTAGCAATGATATATGGTAATCAGATTGGAATAAGGGATTAGTAAAAGATTGAACAAAAAATCCTGATTGAGTTTTTGTTATAAGTTTTCTCAGTATCCAAATTAGTTTTTTTTATAGCATTGGATTTTTTTATTAGATAATATTTTTTCAAGAATATGACATTCTAGGTTACTTTCCTCCCATTGTCTTAACAAAATTCAATGCAAGAACTAGTATAAACTAGGGATTATCTAATTATTCTTTTTTTGTATTATGGTTTGTTGCTTTTTTTTTTTTACTCAATGTATCCTTATTTTAGAAATTTTAAAATTGAACCCATAAATTGTGAGTTTAGTGTAGTTGCGTTTCTAATATTTTGAATATTCACACTGTGTGAAATGGTTTTGAATGGAAAAACTCAAGATAAAATAGATTTGAACTTCATATCTTGTAAGAGAAAGATACTTCAATAAATCTGGAAATTATAGTGATTGAAATATATTAAAATTTATTATTTCAAACAAGGACGATGATTTTAAAATGTAAATACGTAAACTCATCAAATAAATAGTGCCTAGATTTGTCACTAAATGACAGTTTTATGTATCTTAAAATAAATTACATCTTTTCCGTATTTAAATTCGGTTACATATCTATAGTTTGAGCTGACATTTAATGTTCCATTATGCCAAGAAAGATGACAGAAGCCTATGGCAAATTTTGTGATTAATGTATTATTTCTGTTTTTATAGTTTCATATACGCTCGCATTTGTTTATTAAATGAGTTAAATTTCTTGGCTTGTTTTTAAGAGTCTCATACTTTGTCATTTATCAACGAGTTAAATTTCTTGTCTACACTCAGTGGTCAAAAATTAAATTGATCAGACTTGATAAATTATTGGTTATTCATTGATGAATCTTTTGTTTAAGCTTTATTTTTTGTTTAATTTTATTGACAAAGTTCTTAGTCATTTTTAAAACAGAAAAATAGTTTTTACATTTACCAAAATTTAGAGGATTTTATATGTAACATTTTATGTCTTGAGATTTATAATTAATTTCATACCTGTTTAAAACATTAGTCAATTATGTTGTGAGAAATTTTGTTTCAATATCTATTAGATATGCATTTATGAAAATATACAGGAAAAAAAATCAATTTGCTCTGAAAAAAAACCCAAAACTAATGTGTGAATAAAAGTTTGAAACAACTTTAAACTAACTAGTTGAATTATTCCCAATCCAATCCATATGCTAGATTAAAGTTTAAAAAGGACAATTAAAGCAACAATAAACTTTAAACAATTGGAAGTTGAATAATTGACTAAATTCA
The DNA here is from genome assembly GCA_034780655.1 of Idiosepius hallami. NCBI lineage: Eukaryota > Metazoa > Mollusca > Cephalopoda > Idiosepiidae > Idiosepius > Idiosepius hallami. Next base: position 16,262 of record JAUZSX010300911.1, on the reverse strand, counting down.
TTAAAGCTAATAATAATTGTTTTTGTTTTTTCTTGAGTTAGGCTTCATTTAGTGCGATTTTGTTTCTGTTTTTTTTTTTCAGTAGAGTTGTAAATTTTTCTTGGCTCTAGTTATTTAATCTTGTTCCTTTTTATTTTACAAAGAGTAACTCATCTAGGTGTAAAGATAACACTGATTCCAAAAATCTGGGTAGATGAGACTCGTCAACTTGTCTATATAAAAAGCAATACTGATTGCAAATGAGCTCGTAAAACTGGCCTTGTACCTAAATGGGTTTGGTGCTTGACCAAGTAGATATATTCTTTTCATTTTGTAGGTCTGTTAAGGTGTTTTTGGTGTTATAGGTTGGTGTCTTGATTATTTTCGTTAACTTCTATTCAATTCTACATATGTGTTTATATATAGTAATTTTTGAAGCCAATTGAAGTTGCAAACACAATAATAATGTTAATAATCATAATAAATTCTATTTTAACTTCTTAGAAAAAATAGTATAAATAATATATTAATAGAAGCTATTTTTTCTTTTTATCTACATGAGATTATTTATATACCAGAGAAATTATATTCTAGTCAAATATCAGAGAAATCATATTCTAGTATTAAATAAGTGCTAACTTCATTAGTATTATTCAAAGTATGTATACTTGTTTTGAAGACACCTCGTATTGGTTTTACAATTTTTCCCTGGCAATATTTTCTACCTAATCTTCCAAAGTCAAAAGTTGTAATTGTCTTTTCAGGAAAGACTTTTCCATTCTTGGTTTTTGCTTTCTTTCATATTTAAGATTTGAATATCTGCAGCTTTTATATCTTATGGATTTCCATTTAAGTAAATAGACATGGAAACAGGTAAATCAATAGATTGATATAACAATGATTAAATGAACAGTAGAATTCCTTTCTCTTATGCTTTCTGCTGTCATTCTTCTTGGAATGTTTTTAATAAAATCTCATAAAAGCTTTTCACAAGATATTATTCTACTTCTTTATTTGATTTATAGTTTGTATTTTAATTGCAAAATCAATAAAATTTACACATCACTTCTTAGTTTTAAGTTCTTTAAGAAAATTAGATGTGAAGTTAGTTCCTTTATTCTTTTTATCCCTATGCAAATTTATATAAATTTAATTCTTAAAAATTGCATTAGATTATGTCAATAAGATTTAGAAGATAAATTTGATTTTAAAACTACATTTAAGTATTGTTTGTTATATAAAACTAAACTCTTGTAGACATGTTTTTTTAAAAACAAATTGTTTAAAAACACAAGTTAATTCATTTTAGATTCTTCATTTAATCCCATGTCAACTCTATCACAGTTTTCCAATTTATTTTATGAAAATTATTTGCAAGTAAATTTAAATAAATATTTTGAGTGTATTTTTAAATCAATTGTATAAATTTAGGTCAGGTTTCTTCTTTTAAAACTCATTAAATTTAGTGGATTAGTGCTAAATCCTGGTAGACATAATTTTCAAATAAATGATTTGTAGATATTTTTGAACAAATAAACTGTTAGAACACCAGTAAGAATGGTAATGCAAGTACAATTTGGAATCGTGATATACAAGTTCAAATTCCAGCAACAGCAAAAATGTCTACTTTTTTGGTTAAATTACTCTTATAATTGGTATGAATCTTTTTACTTTTCTCAGGTTAAGCAGTGTGACTATTGTTTTTAACAGCTTATTAACAGAAAGATTTTCTTAAAAGATACCTGTTCTCATAGAGTTTGATATTTTGTTAAACACAAAACCCAAAAAATTAATTCTAGTTTCTTTAATGGTACATCAAATTTAAGGGTCAATCCATTTAAAATCTTTTGCTTTGTTGAACCAATTGTTTTTTTTAAACTTTACATCAGACCATATACCGTCAATTTGGGGGACTTTAAACGATTTTCAACTTTAAGATTAAATATTTTCTAACTCGTTGATTACAGAAAAGTCAAAATTGGCTGGAATATGCGTCACTGGTATGTCCTTAGCCATGACAGTTTTCATGTTTCTCAGTGTTTTATTTTTCAGGCTGGTCTAAAAAATGTTGTCTGTTCAAAGTCCCCCAGATTGACAATATATAGATATTTTTATTATCATAACTTGAAGTGAATAACATACAAGTCTTTTCAGTTATAGTCAGGACACCTGCAGATACTGTGACATCTGTTCAGAATAGATCTTGGATTGGGGATATTTCATAATAGCTCTACTAATATCACAACTCTAAAATTTGAATGTACAATATTTGTAGCAGCTTAAAAACATCTCATAAAAAAAAATATATACGTACATAAATATTGAAAAATTTTAATATTTTCTATTAGTTACTTAACCTTATGCTATTCTTTTCATTTTGGTTGTTTTTAAGATTAAATAATATTGTTATTTATGCATTGTTGTTCTTATAGTTATTCATTGATAATTTTTACTGTTGTTCTGTTCTAATTCTGTTGCATTGACCACATTTTGAATTTTATACATTCTAGATTGTTATCTTATTTACACTATGTATTTAATTTAAGTTTTCCAATGATAGTTTCACCATGATAGTTTGTCGTAATGTGTACATTATTAACATGTCTTTGTTGTGATTTTTTACATTCATCTTGTTTCTAAGATGAAGTAATGTATTGGATTCTGGACCTGTTGTCATAGATTCAATCACTCTCTCTTTTATGCAATTTTGGGGTGATGATTGTTATAATTTCTAAGCTTTATGACATTTTGACAAAAGAGAAAATTTAAGTTCATACGTAAAAGATTTCGAATTTGACAAACTAGTTAAAAAGAAATTAGGCTGTATTCTGTAGAAAATGACCAAAATATTGATAATATGCTATTTTCGTATTTTTTTACTACAAAGTCTACAAACTAGATAACTATCTCTACATGCACTTCCATGGGAAAGGTTCATACAATAAATCCTCAGATTCAGTCTTATATAATTCATTTCATTGAAAGAACAGTAAAAGAACATAAAAATTTGAATATTTTATCAAAATATACGGTTGACTTACTGTTCTGAAAATGGTTTTGTTCTTAATTTGATTTGATTAAATATTTTATCTTTTTCTTAAAATTGTTTAATATTTCATGCTTCAATGCTAAATGGTTTCCTTTGTAAAATATAAAAAATTAAAATTTTTTACTTAATATAACTCAACTTTACTTAAAATTTTTGTTATTGATTTCTACTTGTTCTTTGTGGGGAAATTTTAATTTATTTTAATTGTGTTAAATTATTGAAATTTTTGACTAATCTTGAAAATGTCTTCATTTAATAGCAAACAATATTGTAAAAAGATCATTCAGCATCAACTTTTCAACCACGGTTACTTAACAGAAGCCCAAAAAATAGTTATACAAATTACCTTTACATCTAAGATTAATAGATGTTGTCAATGTTCATATGAAAGTATGAATAAAAAATGTATAGAAAATCTATTGCTGAACATTCCTCTTAAAATACAAATTCATGTAAAGTTATTCTTTCCTTCTGTGCATCGATGGAAAAACCTTTTAAAGTCAACCTTTACAAAATAATATTTTTATCTACTTATGTATATATTGTTTTATTTAAGGTACAGAAAAGTGTAAGACTTTTTGTAGCAATGTTTCACTTTTATCTCTTGTGAAACGAAAGCATACGATATCTGCTGTAAATAAATTGAAGTCAAAAGGTTTTTTAACTTCTTCTTTTGAGATATTTTTTCTTCAATCATGTTTGTAATTTTTTTTTTTTCAAGCCAAGTAATCTTTAGAGTAATTTTCCAATCTTCCATATTTATCATGATCAGCATCAAATTTGAAGAATGTACTCAGTAATCTAATATTGATGGTGTGGCTGGTGAGGTAATCAAAGGGCCTAATTGTGTCTTGTTGAGATTTTATGCTGCTGGTGGTCGATCAGGCCTTTAAACTAGAAAGTAAATGAAAACCCTTCCTCCTAAGATTTAAAAAAAATATACATAGAGAGAGATAGATAAGATGGTGGTTGATTTTATTTGAGAATATTGAACCAAAACCAAAATAAAAACCTAAAAAAAAAAAGCCTGAACTGTTTTTTGAATCTCTTCCAATATTTCGGTTAAAAATATTGGCAACATTGGTGATGTTGACAAGAGAGAAACTGATGTAATTCTTTCGTGACCATTTAGCCTTACATTAGTTTGGTTTATCTACATGGAAAGATTGAAAACACTTTAACAAAAAATTATTGGGTACTGGATAACAAATATGTTGTGGTGATCAATTTTGCCAACAGAATACCCATTCTAGGATGGGTTCATTCTGCTACATCAAACATTTTTTTATATATATTTTAAAGCTAAATGTTTTTTTACTGGAAATGATAATGATACACAGTAATAAGAAAATCTTCAAAATATTTTACAATTGATATTCTTTTATATTTTAAAATATTGTAAAAATTTTGAATATTAGCTTCATGTTATAAAAATAATGTCTGTATTTCCTTGTGCACCTTATTGTTAAATACTTACCAAGAATCCTTAGTTTATTTAATCAGCATGTAATTATTTTAATCCCAATCTGAATCTTTTTAAAAGATATATCCTTTTTATTTTGACAAATTAAAATTACTCTTTGTATAATTCCTTCTGGGTCTTCTTATTTCCTGTCAGTAAGATTTTTCTTAATCAAAAGCATCCTTTATTCTATTATTCCATTTGAGAAATGAAATATTATTTTAGTATTATATAGCAATCTTGTTTTAATATAAATGTCTGTTTATGATGGAATGCTTTACTGAAAGTCTTGGAACATATACTTTTTAGTATCCAATGGTTTAATTAAAATTATAAGAAAAAACAAAACATTGTTTTCTTGAAATAGGTGTCAGGGCCAAACTACCTTCCTTAGAATGAGAATGCTGAAATGAGCATATAATTAAATGTATAGTTAATCAAGAAAACCCTATAACAAATGTACATTGAGTTTGGTGTTTGAAAAATCTTTATTTTGCAGCTGTTCATGTAAATACTCAGAAAGCATGGTGGTATACAGAAGAAACTGTTGTGCAACCTTTATATGCATATTTAAATAAGGATAAATGATTTATTAATTCAAGTTTAAATATTAAGAGGGAGGATAGAAGATAGTTGGAGTATAGCAAAAGAGATGTACATAGCTTGTAGAAAAAGATTGTAATTTATGTGTAAATCTATACACACTTTTTATACAGGAATGAGAAATAGTGATGAAAAATTGCACTAGTGCCACTAATATAGATTAATATAGGATGAAATTATCTGTTATTTTCTTGTGATAGTGAGAGAAAAAAACATAAAGGATAGGGTGCATAAAACGTAGCTGTTTGCAATTATATTAATATATACAGATTTATTTAGTAATTAAGAAACACTATTGTAATATTAATTAGTTTGATATATAGAATTAAAAAAAATTAATTATTTGAATTTGCTATTAAAATGTCTTTGGTCATTCAGTTATTCTTTTAAGTGATTTTTAGAAAACATAAATTGTTGTGGTTTTGATACAAAACAATCTTCATCCAATTTAGAGTTTTAATCAACAATTTGGCAATTTACTTTTATCACTATTTTCACGAAAAATGTTGGAACTTTTTTTTTTTTATTATCATACCAATGGCAAAAATCTATATAGATCTTTATCAATTTTTTAAAATAAAAGAGGTGGAGAGAGAGAGAGAGAGAGATTTTGATAAGCTATTGAGAAAGTGTGCTTGATATAAGTGATAGATTTAATATAGTCTTAAGTTTCAACAGCATAAATATAGTCAACAGCTCTTAGTGGTACATGCTTGGCTTCCTTCTCTTGGGATCCCAGACACCATTTGCCGCTTCAAAATCAATATGGCTAGTTCTTCTTCATTTAGTAATTATTTATACTGTGTATGAATAAAGACAGCATAACAAGTAAAGCAATAGTAACAACATGGATACCACTTTTGAAAAAGAATGAGTGCATTTGCTACATAATCAAACTAAACTAAACTAAACTATAGCTTTTAGTTCAGAACTGGGTGAAAGGCAGTTTCATTCCATTGTTAGGCTAGCTACAAAAAGAAAGAAAAAGAGAGAAAGAGAGGGGGATCATGTGAAACCAAGTCTAAAACCTTCATTTTGTATGTCTTAATTCCCAACCTTTTGGCTATGACAATATCCAACATTGGAAAGGGCTAATTCTTCAACAATATGTTCATTAAATCAAGTTTTAAGCTAATAAATACATAGGTAAGAAACTGGTATCCATCAATAGCTGTTCATTAAGTGTTTTTCCTAAACAAATCTGTATCCATCTGGCCAACTGTGTACTTGTTCATGTTGTATTCATGTTTGTTTTTGAAGTAGATACATTTTTAAATTAATGTAGTTTTTTTTGAGGTTTAGTAGTTTGTAAAAATGTATACACATGATAATATTTTTGGTAAATGAATTGGTTGACAATGTCAACTTAACATGAAGTTTAATTTAGCAATCTAATTTCTCTTCTCCGGTTAAACAGATAAGTTAAAAAATAAAAACAACAGTTTAGCTGAAAATGTAGATTACTTTTTAGTATTTTGAATATCTTTAATTAGAAAACTTCAATATTAAATATTTTTAGTAAAAGAAGTTTGTAGATTTAAAATGTTTAGTAGTAATATAATACCAAATAAAAATGGTTTTGTCTCTAAGTACTAACTCTAATTTGTTGGTAATTTTTTTAAAAATGCAGCTATGGTTTAAACAAAATCAAAATTCATTTAGAGCTATTTTTTCTTTTTTTTTTTAAATTTCTAAGAAAATTGTTTGCATTATTTAGAAATACAGTGATAAATGGTTAAACTTAAAAACATAAGTGTTTTCTTTTATTAAACGTAACCTTCTCAAATATCTAATAGGTTTTCAATAGTAATCTAATAGGTTCTTAACAGTAAATTGGAGATCAGAAAGTGTTCATAGGAAAAAAAAAATCTGAAGACCATAAATTCAAGATTGTTAGGCCTAAAAGTTCTTTATTGCAATCAATTTTCTATTATTTTCTAAGTACCATAGATGATCTGAATTAAAAACAGTGAAAACTGATCTGTTGTTGTTTATCAGGTGTATTTGATTTCCAGAAGATTTCCTGTTGTTACTTGTTTCTACTGTTCTCTCAATCCTTCATCTTTTCAACTAGTTTCTCTATTTCTCTTAAGATAACTTTTACTTGCAAATATAATGTATATTATTTCAACCTTATAATGTTCTAAGGTCAATCCTGGATTCAAAAGCAAATATCACATTGTTGAGTGCTTGGGTGCAGCTCTAGCCTTTTCTCTGTGACATTGTATATACTACTACTATTTAATGTCCATTTCTTTGTTATATTTACAGTTAACATTTCTGACATGATTAGTTATTATATTATTTACATGTCTCTAGCTTTTATTTTTATCCTCTAGTTTCTAATGATTCTAAATATATGATTCATAAAGCTATTTATATTATTTGTAGACCTCATTCTAATCTCTATGCTAAGTAATTTTTATCATACAATATTTTAAATTTATACTATTTGTGTTATTAAGTAAACTAATTCAAGATTAGAAAAAAGACTATCAAACGATATTACTAGGTGATCTAACAGATCAGGAGTTTGTATAGTTTACATATCAATGTGAAAATGAAACCTTGTCAATAGTTACACTATTTATGTTTCTGTAATTCTTATTTTCGTTGTTTCTATTATTTTTTTTACAAAGCCTTTTACTGTCTTATGTCTCCAAACTTCTGAAAGGTTCCTAGATGATAAAAACAAATGAGTTTGTAAGAGACCTTTTGAAAAAATACAAATAATCAGAGTCAACACATGTATTTCTTGATGAAAGCAGAAAATGATATAAAGTGCATTGCATGACTAATGTTCTTTTTAACTATTGGATTATTTTTTATGCTTTTAAGGTTATTTAGTTTTACTTTATGTCTATCTTTCAGAAATCTAGTTTCAGCATGAATAAACCTTGATGCGTGCATCAAGTTTGTGTAAAGTTTTTGTTAATTTGTTTTCAGAAGGCCTTCAGAGCATAATAGTTACGAAACTGTATTTAGTCTATACCAGACTGAGGCTATTGATTATTTTGTGTCTATGAATCAATGTCTAGTCATGAAAAGTAACTTCCTGCCAGTAAAATATCTTAAATGTGCAAATTCCTAAACTCACCATGAATTATTTATCAAATCGCAAAAATTGTTGTTTTTTTTTTTTACTGCCCTTGTATTGATAAATAAATTGAAATACATTACAAAAGTGCAGATATTTTAAAGATTAGTACCAAGAATACATCACCTAGCCTACAAAGATATGATTCTATAGCTCTATAAACAAGCATGTTTTATTATATAAGACTGTCAGTGATAACTTATTGACACATAAAAGTTTGCATTGCTTAAAATGTTTTTAGCAGTTTTTTTCTGTAACCATTCAACAGATACTAGTGGTGTTTTTCTTTTTAACATTTTGTATTCTCTTTAATCAAATTCTTCAAATAAACATTGTATGTTTTAAGCAGTAGTAACATGTTACATGTTCGCCCTTAGTCTCTCTCTCTCTCTCTCATATATATTTATATATGATAAGCGTAGACACAGAGTCAATGGCTTTCAGTGAGTGTCTGTTTTTCACCTGCGCAGACTAATATCTGAAGACTGCACAGGCGAGAAATGCGGTTGACTCCATGTCTACGCTTATCGAATATACATGCTCTTTCACTGATATTGAGAACTCAAACTAGAAATTCTAGTAGAATCAATCTTACTCTACAGATTAATAAACTATGTTGTTTGGAATCAAAGCGTGTGAGTATGGGATATTTATGGAGTGGTATGGGATATATGACCATAAAAAATGATCTAACTCAATATCCAAATTAAAGACAATATTTGGTCACTAATTAAACATATGTTTGTTAAATTAAAAATACTATCATGATATTAGATATATTTTTCTTTGGAAGTTGAAATTATGACTCAGAGACTTAAAATGGTTTATATTGTTTCAGTAATTGGTTGAATTATAATTTTAGCAAAATTAAAGTAGCTTAAATGAAAATTACTATTTTCTTAAGAAAACAAAAAAATGTAACAGTGAAATTTGGAAAAAATGAAAAGAAAAAAATAATAGATGTGGAATATTTTTTTAAATTGGAATTAAATTGAAATTAAACCCATTCATTATGTAATTAGTGAATTAATAGATTACAGAAAATGTTATTAAAGTAAAATAATCCCTCCAATTAACAAAAATATCTGTCCTAATTTATTTTCAAATAGTTGATTCTTGAAATACCTGAATGAATGTATTGTGCAACTGATCAGTCTGATTTCTTTCAATTGAGTAAGTGGATTGATAACAAAATGTTTTGTGGATAAAGCTGTTAAGGTCATGAGAAAATATTTTGAAGATAAAACTGTTAAGGTCACGTTTTAATGGTTTAAAATTATTCAACTGACTTGTTTATTGACCAAAAACGTGTCAACAAGGATTAAAGGATTAACAGATTAAAAAAGATATCCACTTTGAAAATTACTCTACAGGAAGGGGGTGTTGTAAGGTCTTTATTATGCCCGATACTTTTCTTATAATTGCTATTACTGTAACTTATTTGGAAGATCCCATATTATTTTTAATTAACTGACATGTTTTGTTAATGGCATAAATTAAATTTTGCCCAAAGACAAATCAAAGATGATTTTCATAAACTACAAATAATCACTTTAATTGCTGATTTTAATTCCACACCATTTGGATGCAGTAGAAAACCAAGTTAATCTAATAGTTAAATGAGATTAGTTAATTGCACTTAGTAAAAGAAATTTAAACGTGCTTTACATGCATCAACATTTCACGTGATCACAATTAGTTGGATGCAGTATCTGCTGCTTAGATGATAAAGTTGCATATTCAAGTTCATTCAAGATAACACACACATACATACATATAAGAAGCCAAAAATGAAATTAATGCTTTCATAAAATATACATTTTTATTTTTATCTGTCTGTCTATCTATTCGCATTCCTATTCTATTAAAACCCTTACACCTAAAACTAAAAAAAAACTGTCTTTTAACTCCATTAGTTTTTAAGAAAAAACTGATATGTAACATCAAATTTCATACATTCACCCCCACCCCCAGAATGGACTCAGTTGAGTTCAAAGTAATTGGGGCATAAGCATGTAGTGTTCATTTTAAACCCTGAACCCCTAATACCAGAAGGATGATCAGAAAACTTCAGAAGTCACTCAAATTATGGAGTTCAGTGAATTTTGCTTGAATGTGTAATAAAAAAATAATTTAATTTTTGTAGCCTAATAAAGAAATTTCTATCATTATATCCCTTGAATGTTTTCATTTTGATTTGTTCTTTTCTTTTTCTCATGTTCCTTTAACATAACAGATTAAATGAAAATATCAGTCTGCACTTCGTAAATGAATGAATGAATGATTAAAATTTCTGTCCTTTAATTTCTGATGATGTAAGGGATTGACCGATTTGTATTTGTGGGAATTAAACATGTTAAGTTTTATCTGGATTAATAAAGGAATGGAGTGGGGAAGTAAGACCTTCTCTTTATCAATCTGATTTAATGCATCTCTTTTTTGGAGTTTTTGTTTCTTTGTCTTTTTCTTTTCAGTGTCTGATTTTTTTTTCTTGTTTTCTCTATCCATTTGTTCCTTCTTATTTTTTAATTCTATCTTTTCTTTAACACAATTTTTTCCTTTTTTTTAATGCATCTATATCAATTGGTCAGTTTACTTTAAAAGCTGTGTTCATTTTAAATGAAAATGAAAAGAAGTCATTAAAATAATGTTTCTCTCTGTCAGCCTTTTAATGTTTTTTTTAATTAAACTTATTGATTTGCTTTGAATTGTATCCTTCATTTTTGTTTTATAAGGTTTAGCCTTATAAAAGATTCTGACCAACTTCTGCCAAAGACAAGCATCACTATAGCATGAATTCTGAATAATAGGCATCACTAGATTTCCATGAGTGTTTTGAATTAATTCTGGTCTACATAGTGATGAGAGAAAGTATTTTACTCTGAAATTTGGTTACTGTTAAATGCTTAGAAATAATTAAAAGTAATGGTATGTAAATGGTCAGATTGTATGAAGTTTAAAAAAAATATTCAGGTTTGCACTAATTTAACCAGTTCACTCTCTATGTACACCTCATCATACTGAGCTGCTTTCTTTCAAGATATTGCTTTGTTTTCCCATTCTTCCACAGAGACTCAACTTGCTGTGTCTAGCATGACATAACAAACATGTTCAGTCTAGTCCAGGATGGGCTTACCCCCTTCAGCATCATATTTGAACATAATGGACAGTCATCAAAGCATATACTATTTTCCTAACTTTAAGAATTCACACAGAAGCAAAGTTTCTGGAAAACAAATGTACCTATGATTTTTTAAAAATCTTTGATTGTGTACGAAGAGAGTGCAAAATCAGGGATGTTATTTCATTTTAATTTTTTTCTTTTTGTAATATAAGATTAGGCTCTAAAAGCAATTTTATTTGAAAATAATCTAAAAAGAGGGCATATTTTTTTTATATTTGTCTATATTCACACCTGCAGATGGTAACTTATTACTGGTAATGCAAAAACTTGTCTCCTCTTAAAAATTAAATGATTTACTGGTTATTTGGTTGTTGTGTTTATTGATTATAATAGTTTTAGTAATTTTTTCAGAATCCCTTACATGTAAAAAAAAAAAAATATTTTTTTTATTTCTTTGAGTTAAACAACGGTTTTTTTAAAAAAGGAGGGTTAAAAATTGTAGGGTTACACAAAAAACTTTTATTTTTTTTTAAATTTTTTATTAACTCTTGTAAAAAGCTAATGGAAGAATCTATTATATTTTGATGATAGTCAAAACAAAAATAATTCTTGCTTTGCAAAAAAAAAAAAAAAAGAAGATTTATTTCTCTTTTTGGAAAATTAAGAATTGTTTTTTTTTGTTTTGTTTTTTTTAGTTAATGGAAATAAAATAAACGTTTTTTGTCATATTAAGATAATCATTTGATGTAAGAAGTACGCTATGAAAATAGATTATACAACTTTGTTGCAAATTGAAAACAGTTATTGTGTGTGTGTGTGTGTGTGTGTGTGTGTGTAGAAAACAATCTTTTTCTTTAGTTTAATTAGACAAATGATATTCTCTTGAAATCGAAGTTGAAATTTATGTATCTTTAAATTGATGGGTCAAATGATTACTTTGTTTACGAAGTCTAAATCAGTTTTATCTTTTAGATATAGAAAATAAAAATAAAACCATAATCCATTCCTGGCCTTATCAATAACATAAAACATTTTTATTTAATCAGTTTGTACTTACACATCATTCATGAGTCAAAAGCTTTTATTAGGTACTTTTGGTTACATGTATCTGTTTCCAGTTTAACTAATTTTCATTTTGATTGAAATAAGAAAGAAAAAAAAATGGCATTTTAATCATCAACTCTTCTTTTTATTTCAAATTCATTATTTTGAATTTTTGACTAAAATTAAAAAGTAAAACTGGTTTTGAAGGGAAATAAATATTATGATCACTTCCTGTTTAGATTATTACTGAAATTGCAGCTTTTAATGACTGTTTAGTTTAATTTTGATTTTTTAAAAGATATATTTTTTATTCAATATTTTTTCCCCATCTTTTTGAAAGAATTGTAAAAGCACAGTTTTTATGATTATCTTTTTTATTATTTTTCATTCATTTTTTTTTGTGTGTAGAAGTAATTTTGTCCAGGAATATTATTGCTAATTGTCTAATTTCATGGAAAAAATGGTTAAATTAGAGTTTGTATTAGAAATTCTGGTTAAGATTTTAGACGAAAAGAAAAAATATTTTGAAAAACTATAAATGCAATTGTTAATTACCATATTTCTGTTTCTTTGATATAATTAATGTTTGTTCATTTTTACCTTTAAAAATCTTTAGTTATCATCATTTTGTATTTACCATACGAGTAAATGAATAGTGTATATCAAACAAGTGGTGATTCATTTGTAAATTTTAACTTTTTCATTCTTCACTTCTTTAATTTTGAAATTTTTTTAAAACCCTTTTGAATAAAAATTCAATAAAGAAACCAGCTTGAACAAAATATACATCATGGGAAATAATGTCTTGGTTGCCGAGTATAATTCTCATTTAGAAATGAGTTTGGTTTAAAAAGACAAATAAAATTAATGTTTCTGTAAAATTAAGGTCACTTATTTGACTAATACATTGGTTGAGTCAATTGGTATGAGTAATGTTAAGAAGAGACAACATCTGTTTATGGCTCTTTGCTCTACTGACACAAACAGCTTGAAAACTTTTCTCATTATATAATTGCTATTCATTCTTAATGCCAATTTCTTTTTCCATGATAATTTTGGTTTCAGTTTGATATAGAATTATATTGTGGTTCGATTTCAACAAATGGTATTGCACTATATCTGCACCCTCGACACTGATATGTATAATCTATGTATAGGTATTTTATACATATTGGCACCCAAGGGTGCAGTTATAGAGAATTACCCAACAAACTATTTTCTTTTTATTAAGCATAACCAAGAATTAAATTTCCAATACTTATTTAGGTAAAATTTCTGAGTATTCAAAGCTCCAGTTACAATACCCTCTGTTTATCTGTCTTTCTCTGTCTCTCTGTCTCTCTCTCTAGATAGATAAAATGGGATTTATATTGTAATATGTTCATTAGGATTGCATGATTTTTGTTTTATAATGAAATTTAAAAAAAAAACTGAAGAGTAAAAAAAACTAAAAAAAAACGTAGTGTCATTCAAGAAAAGTGGAAACTAAAAAATAAACACAAAAATTGTATATATTGCCGCTATATTTTTCATTTCTTTTTTATATCTAAAAAAAAAAAGAAAAAAAATTAAGTGTTTATTATATCCAGAAGTGAGTGGGTTCGTTTTTTATATGAATTTAAATGTTTATACATATTCAGTACATTTAATACATTCATATGCCATTAGTGAATTAAAACTAAAATTGTCTGAAACAATGTTAATGGTGTATACCTATAATAGATTTATTAGCCTAACCTAAAAGTATTTAAAAAATAACTTTACTACTCTCTTTGAAAACATTTTGAAGAAACTTTGACATTTAATATGTATATTGTTCATTGAAATTTATAAAGGAAGGATTGCCAATGAGCAAGGACCAATATAGAATAGGATTGGATCTATCAAAGTATGGAAATAGCTTGATTTAAAATCATTGTATTCAATTGAGATTTTTTTTTTTGTATATGTGATTTTTAACTTTAGCAACAAGAAAACTGAATTTTCTGGTCAATTCATTTCTTAATTTGTGGAAATTATTTGATCTCTTTAATTTATTTTACACATTTAGCATAGAATATGTTTAAGATAAAAACACGAATAGCACATAAGGGACACCAGCTAATATATTGTGATTTTGTTACAATATTCTTGGCACACATGTGCATATTTAATTCTGCTCAAGATTTCTCTATTATATAAACTTTCAAATTTTCTTCTAAACATTCAAATTTTGTTGGTTTAATCAACAAGTGGAATTATATATTTTGAAACTTATATTTCTTTCTGAGTTGAAAACCAATATAAAGTTTTTTAAATTATTTTTTTCAGGAATTGTGCGGAATAATACAATTCTTGGATCCTGATGGGAAAGGAAAAATCAACTTTAATGATTTCTGCCAAGGTGTACAACGGATTTTATCTTTACCTAATCAAGGTAAATATATATATCTATTTATTTTTTTTAGATTGTTAGTGATTGACTTGGTCTTTGTTAGCTCGTTCACTCAGTGATAAATAAATTACTAATTTCATTCTTTTTTTGTTAAAGTGACCAATATTATGTTGGACTTAGTAAAGTATGAAACAATAAAGCCAGGCTAAATTTCTCTCCAATTTATTTTTGGATTTCATTGATTTTGTCTTAGCCAAACCTAATTTTATTCTATCTTTATTTATAAAATCAACTTGTGTTCATATATGCACATGCCATGTTAGTTTTCTGAGAATGTGTCAAATAGTTTACCTACACTTACTTTATCAGGTGACTGTAAATCACAGACATTTGACCACTAGACATTTAATCACTTGGATCTATAAACAATACTATATTTTATCACTTTGATGCTTTATCAAGACTTAGATAGCGATATCCATTTTTTTAATCACTTTTAATTTCAAACTTTAGATGCAATACATACAATTATTAATTGAAAAAAAATGCTGATAATATTCACGAAACAAACTTTGGTTCATAAAACCCTATTGATTTTATTTTCTCTTAAAATTAACTCCAAAATTGTTAAGGGCGCTAAAAATCGTTAAAACTTCAATCTTTTTTTTTTAAATACATAAATTTTTCAATTTATCCAATCTTTATTTTTCCAGATTTTAGGTAAGATTTTATGAACTTTTGAATAAAGAAAAAAATTAAACATCTTTCTTCTATTGTTTTAAGTTTTTGCCCCTCTCCCATATATTCAAATGCTAAATATTCATTAAGTGGCCTTCATAGGTTTAAGATCACTTTTAACTGGTTTGTATTAGGTGCATATATAAATAAAAACTTATTTTAGATGTTTACATTATCACTTTTTTCTGAAGAGTGTGATAAAATGCATAAATGCATGTGTGACTAAATTTTCAAGTGATTAAATATCCGTGATTAACTGGTAGATGAATAAATATTAGGTGATGAAATGTCTGTACACTTCTACAATTAAACACTTGCATGTATATAAACACACACATAGATAACCGTTATGATTAATATCCCGTACACAATAAATATATATATATAAGTTCCATATATGTAAGTGTCTATCTTGCAAAGTAGCTTAATGGAAAATTTGTACTTTTGAGAGTAATCTTGTCCTTTGTTGCAATAATAATAACAATTGTATGAGCATTGATTATATTGATTTGTCAATGGCATCAGATAATTAGCTGTTGTCTCAGTTGGTCAAACCTTGGCACTGTGTATTGAGAGATTCTTGCTCAATTGCAGAGATTAGAGTTGAGGATATGCATCATTGAAATAACAACAAAATAGCTGTCCACTATTTGCTTACATTGTATTTAACATATATCATTTGTTGAGTAATAATTGATTTATCATATTATAATTTTTCTTTCCAATTACTTTAAATGTGTGTGTGTGTGTGTGTATATATATATATTTTTTTTTCTAATATTTTTCTATCAT